>DWEC01000066.1:0-23572 GCA_018245735.1 Microceris miodesmiata
TATATATAGGCATAGATAGGTAGTATATATCTTTGAAATACTTTGAATCGTATCATTACGATTATCAAGACACTTTTAATACATTGGTTTCCATGAAAGCAATTACCCGAAGGTCGTTTATCAAAGCGGTCACCCATGTCCACACATTACATTTGGTGATGTGCAATTTATATGTATTATACTTGTATATGTGTGTGTGTACATTATACAATTAATACCGATTATGTCAGATGTAATTAAGATAACTTACGAGGTATAAATCAAAAGCAGCAAGCGGGCCCGCAAACTTTGTAATTGTCTCTGACAAGGCAGCAAAATTAACTTTTGTGAAAGGAATTTATCTTATTTCTATGTGAATCCACATTGGTTTTCGGGTATTAGATTTAAGAGCAATTACTTACATAGTTTAATCGCTGTTTTTCTTTGAATAATCAGCGTGTTATAATGAAATGTTCAGCAGTGATAGCTCAGTGGTGTGAAATCAAGTCTCTCACTCTAGGGGGCGGGTTCAAATCCTGGCGCGCGTCTATTTAAAAATGTGCGTTTTAAGATTAAATATGAAAACGACGTGAAGAAACCTCGTAGAATTAACAAAAACATTCTTTAAGGCATGGTGAAGTCTGCTAATCCACAATTGACCAGCGTGGCAGACCCGATGTGGCTTCATTATGAGAAGAGACGCATGCTCCAGCAGTGGGTTGATAAAGGGGTCAAAAAAAAATATAAAATAAACATTGATGTTTTTCGACTAATACATTCAACTGGTTGCAGTTTGACGAGAACAGTTATAGACTTTTTTGAAAAATATAGTACTTTTTTAGAATAACCAGAACCATTCCTTTACGGCAAGAAAACATAATACATAAATTATAAATAAAATATAGAGGTCTCTGAAACCGGTGCGAGTATTAGACAAAGCGCATCAGATTTGTAAGAATAGAGACATCTGGCACTGGTTACCCTCTGCCTACCCCGTAAGACACGTGGCATGGTCATACAACAATGCCTTTGCTGGAAATGTCGTAACAAATTAGGAAGTTAAACATGTTTTATCTTTGAAAATTTCCATTGGAAATAAACAACAATTTTACATATAAATCAAAAGCAGTATGTAACCGCACGAACTTCGCGCCAGCGACAACACAGCGGATGTACAGAATAAACTTTGCAACAGGGGAATTTATCTTTTCTCTTTATAAAGTACACGACGACAATGGATTGCCCGCGTGCATTGACACATGTTTTGATTGTCTTTGGCTTTCTTCAAGCTTTTTTACTAATACGGAAACTTGTAAGTCGATTCAATGACATCAAATGTAAAATTGACATAATTTTACAATTACATCTCAGAAGTACACGGGCCTTCGAATATTTTGGCTTTTCTATCTTTACGTAAACATCAAGTTCAATTTAAGTAAAAAGCCTAGCAAACTAGTGTAGTTGTTAAAATGAACTGAAATTAGGTAGTGGCGTGTACTGCAATGGTGCTCGAATGCCGACAGCCCCAAAGTTGTGTTTGAGTATTTGTTTATGTGCCTGCCTGTACATGCCTGCAGACAGCAATAACTTGCAGCTTGTACATCGCAAAATTAGTAGTTACTTTTATAATTACATGTAATATCCTCACATATGACTAGCCAAAGACAGTCACCACGATAATTTTAGTAACATGTCATCAGTCAGCGAACCATTCCTTTGGCAACTGTAAGCCGGATTACGGGTCTATACTAGTCGTACATCGACAGGGTGAGTATAAACAGATTATGGGGTAACCACCCGTAAATACGTATCGAAGGGACGTAATCATCGACAAACAAATAATCCATATGCAAATAATATTGAAACAAGGGTCCCGCACGTTCATCCTCTGATGTGTATTGCGTTAAAAATATACCTTTTTTACCTCTTTTTGCCACATATTGAAAGCCGGCACTCCATCGCCATTTTGACAGATGTAAGTTATTGGAACAATCGAAATCTGTGAAATATTGAAAATTGCCGTTCGCATTGTTCTGGGTGGTGGCATGAAATTTTTAGGCAATTCTGTGTGAAACTAGTTGCCAGCGGTTACGGTTATCTTGTGTATGGTTTGTGTGAATCCTGAATAGAAACTATTTAGTGTCTAAGTTAGAGTGGTATAAAGGAATACCTACCATACCTTTTAAAAGATAATTTTATTTGTACTGTTTACCCTTTTCTTCCCACTATATTCATAAGGATGTCCTATTTACTTTGGAGACGCCTGGAAGCATACGCCCGGTGGTTGAAGAAAAGGGTCTACGTAGTTTTCTATGAGACGGTTACGTATGGGATAGTTATCCCACGAAATGTATTCATATATATTATCACAAAAACGATAGTATCAAGTATTACTTTATATAACTAAACTGTTTTAAACCTATTCCATAGCGGGACTTAAACGTAACTGGTGAAACATGGGGGTGTACTACACTCCTCTGTCTACCCCTTCGGGGATTACAGGCGTGGTGTTACGTATTTAAACTGTTATAAAATACTGAACTCCTGTAATAACATGTGCGTCCATTTGCTCGTGGAGTGTTGTAAAGTAGTTTTACACAGTTGTTCATATATAATATACAGCGAAAAGTGCTCTACCTTCAAGTTCTTGAAACAACTTGGGTGTTTAAATATAGAACACTTTTTATATTATCAGTTTAATGTGAAAACTTGCTGCTGTTTAGCTGAATAATGTCTTTCTTTGGGTTAATTTTAGAACAAAGTATTTACTTGCTATACCTTTTTTAACCTAGTCTTATCATAAGCTCTGGCAATTATGACTACGTTTAATGCGGAGACATCCATTGCGACCTCGCTGTGTATAAGTGTTTATGTGAGTTAGCTGCAAGTACTTATGTGAGTTAACTGGACATAATGGACATAATCAAGTTTACAAGCACAACACACCGTTAATAGTAAATCCTTTTTGAAGAGAAAAGCACGTAGATATAAAAAAAGAAATTGTACGTATATATTTATACAGTTTCACGAACTATTCATGAAGCGTCGAATAGAAGGAAAGTTACAATAAATGTTTTCGCTTTGTAATGAAATGTTAAATTTGTTTCACAATATAATAGTATTGGGTGCTTTGTACTTTCAATTTAATTTAAGTCGAGTAGGTATCGACTGATGTTAATTAGCGAACTACTATAAAGGAAACGTCCTCACGTTCGGTATCAAAGCGTCTCATTAATTTCATTCCAAGGTACGAGACGACTGTCGCCTGCTGCGCGTTGTTCGTTCGGACGAAGGAAATGAACAAACAAAGTCCGCTAATTTAAAGTTCGAGGAGTGTATTCAGTTTCGGGTGTCGCAATTTGAAACTTTGTTCTATCAGAAGTATTTAATTTACGATTTTGATTTTTTTTTATTCGAATTATTTACGTATATAGGTTACGTCACAGTTTTAGCTAGTGAAGATTACTACGTCACAGTTTTAACTAGTGAAGATATTTAGTATTAAACATTTGTTTTTATCAAGACCAAGTGTGTAGTACTCGTAAATTTAAACGTAACGTCACGCCTGTAATCCCCTAAGAGGTAGACAGAGGAGTGTAGTACACTCCCTCGTTTCAGCGGTTACTTTTATGTCTCGCGATGGAATCGGTGGTGAGCCTACACCAGGCTCAGACCCAGTCTACCAGTTATTACCAGAAATGTCTACTAGAAAATCTAAAAATTCAGCAGTATCCGAAACGGGATTTGAACCCAGGACCTCTCGATCAGCACTTCCGGTTACAATCACTTGACCAACGAGGCAGTTTAAGACAGAAACCTCTAATCGTGTTATTGATATATTTAGAAAAATTTTGTTACAGAAACGTCTAAATAGTTACTGAATAATGTTGTTCACAAGCCTATTTTGATGAAACCCGACACGAGAACCATAGAAATATCACCTCTTTAAAAAATTGAATCAACAAAACGCAATGTGATCCCGCAATCGTTAGGTAGATAGGAAAAAATACACCCTCACAAATAAATGTTATTTGATTTTTTAATCCGATCGAACGACAGCCGTTTCTGACTGTTTTAACTCCATTCGCTTTCACGATTTAGTATTAAAATAATCCATTAGATTTTGTGGTGGCGTTCCGCTCGTAATTCCGCTCTAATATTAATTAAGGTCGGAGGGTAAAGCAACAGATGCTCGGACCGATATGCTCCGTGCTCTTTGAAGCACCATTCGAAAAAGATGACCTAGTTTATTATAATCGAGAATAAATATTTATATACATATTATATTTCAGACTTTCTTTGGAATTAATCCACGTTTCACGCGGATATGCGTTGTTAAAACAGGGAGCGTTGGTTTTTTTATTTGTATATAAATAAAAGTGATGATAACTTTGATCAACTCATAATACCGTTTAATTACATACGAGTATTAAGTAGAGCCATTGCTACGGTAAGCAGACAGTTTATGAACTACACACAAACAGTTATAATTAGGTAATATATATTTATCTATAGGTATTTTAAGCCCTAAAACAGAACGAACTCATGATCGTCAAACAAAATAAATCGTTAGAATCGAACCCACGAACGAATTATTGGACCGACAAAGCAGAAATACGAATACATTAAACGGAGTCTAGGTTGGATTTAGGATTAATAATAAATTCTCTTTTATGTGAAAAAATCATTTAACCTTCAATATGTATATATATGTTTATTTGAAAGTATTGACACTCGATAACAACATATGTATCAAATAGAAACTGCGTAGTGTAATCAGAGTCAGTCTCTAATCTAACATTTAAGATAGTTTCATGATTGTTGAAATCAATTATCTCACCAGGAATCACAATGTGGTCATACATATGTGCATAGCTACATGTCCTTTTTATGTATAAAGCAAACTTAGACATAAAGCGATTTCGAGTGCTCATCTGCGTATTACAACTGCCTAACACCTTGAATCTTGCCGTTTGAAGATTATATATGAAATAAAAAGGCTGGTGATATGACGTTCTGATGATGATAGTGACCATAGAGTTTCCAAATAAATAGTATAAGCAAAAACATGTTGAATATATGTAGTATGTACAATCCGAAGAGAGACGTACCACGCCTACACTTATTTCGAAGGTAGAGCGATTCCTATTAAAACAATTTGTATAGTAGTTTGAAGGTTGTGGTTGAATTTATGTGTGTTATGACACACATATGTATAATACTGGAACATACCTAATATTTCGTTCCATATTTTGAAAGTGCTGAGGTTGTTTTCACTGTTCGAAAATGTCATAAATACCTTGCAATTGCTATTTATTTTATTGTTTTATTTTAATGAAGGAACTATTTCACAACCAAAATACAGCGCGAATATTAAGAGATGAGTTTGCCACAATTGAAGAAGAATAATTAATTAATAAACGTCTCTCATCTAATAATTCCTCAGCGGACAGATTCTTCTTAAGTGTTAAAGTTATGTCAATACAATTAATAAATATGGATATAATGTATTCCAGTTCTAAACCAAACATCTTATCTCCAATCACAATACGCAAACACTGGCCCAACTATCGAACTCTGACCCTTATAATGACTTGACGATAGTTTGTGGTCAAGTATCAGGCAAGGCGCCAAGTCAATTTACATAGGTACTCAGACTTAAAGTAGGCAAATTAGGAACAGGATCTATAGCCGCCTTGTTACGACTAGGATACGGATATAACATTTATTTAGTAGTGTTAAATGCATACTTATGTACGTATAGTGTTCTTGTCCTCGTATATAAAGTCATGAACAATATGACTTTGATATGACCCACAGCACACATACGACCAGTGGTTGCGTCTTAATATGAGATCACCTTGACTTGCCCCGGTTTCTAGTTCGAGGACTAGATATTAAAAAAACGAGCATAAAAAGCCTGGAAGAGGTCAGTTACACCCAAGACCTTTAGTTTTTAAACTTTTATACTTCACTGCGCTTTAATTGTATTTTGATTCTGTGCAAAGACAGACTGAATTAATCTTGGAATCTCATTCTATAATTTAACAGACCTACCTACAAATGGGTTATTCGTACTAACACCTGTATAATAGTGTTCCAGTTTATTTAATTCTAGTCCGGTTTTGTGATACAGCGGTTGTTTGGAAAATAAATATCATCTATAGGCGATGGTGACTACTTACCATCCGTATGGCTGGTTACCAAACGAAATATAAATAAACAAAAAAAATAGAGCAATATTAATAAATGCAACATAACGAACACTGGGCGACACATATTTGTTGTAACCTTGCCACAAAGTAATTACTTCGTTTTTGTTGATTATATCTCTTAGATGATTTTGAAATTACATTGTCATGGAAATTACGGCAGCGGAACTACGTACTCGTTCGTATGTCGATCTAGGCAAACAGCTCGTAGTCACGCGAAATTATTACTTTTAGGATTGAGTAAAAAATGTTGCATGTAAGGTTATGAAAAATGACATGACATGATAATATATGCACCCGTTTAGCTAGTTTCTGCCCGACTAGTTTCGAACTGTTACAAGGTCCATGAGATGCCGCTTGTTAAATTTTTTTTCTTTATTATCATATGATAGGCTAGCGTTTGGCTGCGAACCCGCCTGATGGAAAGCGCGAATGCGTTCTAAGATGGAGCATGCCTGGGAAGAGCTTAATCACGATATGATGAAAAAAAATCCAAATTGTTTTGTATGTATATGAAGAGAATGATGGATGTACAATAATGCCTGGTTTGTAAGGACAGTATTTGGCACTCGGTGTGTTCTGCCTACCCCGTAATTATGTAATAACAGTATCTGTTTTTTAAATAGAAGTTTTCTAACATAAATCTCCGTTGATATTAACAAGTTCCTTGCGAATGACAATTTTTTAACAAAAATGGAGGTAGACATTAGCGGTATCTAATTAAGGCCCAGTATAAGCAGATTAAAGCTTTGAAAGCGCTGCTCGACGAGCTGGATGGAGCTATTAGGAACGACACAGACGTAGAAGACAAATGAAACTAAATAATATTGGTCTTGCACCGTGTCGCCAACTATATATTATACTATATATTCTTTTTTTTTTGGTAATTCATATTTTACCTTTACAACTTCATGCTTTACTAGTTTTCTTTTTCTTTAAATAATCTTGAAATTTTAATTTCCTAAACATATTCAAATTATTTGTCCCTTAGATAATCTTAAAGAATTTGGGTTTTTCTGTTCAACAACAAGATTGCTCATAATTATTACAGAAAGGTACTGGAAGATATGATTTTTTTTGTAATCGTTTGTTATATATAGTGTTTGTAATTTATGGTGTTGCTAATCTTAATAAATAAATGAACACAAACTTCAAATCTCACAATGTTTCATGATTGGTATTGCGTTATATCGAGAAATTTTTAGGGCCATATTCTGTCATAAGTAATGGAGATAGAATATGTAAGAAAGTTAATGTGTAATTATGTTTCCAGACTTTGATTTCTTTTACCGTTGCAGGAAGTGATATTTTATCCTAAAATGCAAAAATGACTAGTCAGATTTGCGTGGTCGAATTTCTACCCGAAAAGCTCGGAATCAGAAACAGAGTTTCAAACCTAGCGTCACTAACAACATAATAAGTTACGTGATTAAAAAGAAAAGATTAGGAACGACTTTATCAAATATAGTAATGCAATTATAGTATTAAATTATGTACTATCGTGAGCACAAGTGTCAGGGTAGAAACTGACATCAGATAATTAATAATAACGCTCTTAGGGCTGCTAAGTGAACGGTTCGACAGCGCTGCTCGACGACCTGGGGCGTCCATCGATCGCTTGGGTAGAGGAAGGTGGATGAAGATAGATGGAACGAAATAACTGGGTCCGTGCCCTGCCTCGTTGGCGATTATGAATCTATCGTTCCTTTTATAGGATTTTGTTGAAATCTTTGGAGATGGATGAATACCTATTTAGGGATATTTTAAAAGAAATCTTTACAAGAAGTTTTACTATGTATCCGATAAAAAATTATAAACACACATGTGCAATAAACTATTTATCAAATATCTGACTGTATATGATAGTGTTTCATGATAAATAAGATAAATGATAAGTCTACAGCATAATTTGAATATTGACATATTATTCGGATGTGCTTAAACTGCAACGAATTAGTTTAATCTATTGCAGCTGCTTACGAAGAATAAAATTGTGTCAACTTATATATTATACATATGTATTTAAAAAATCCCACAACTTTAGCAAATATGTAACATATTATATTAAGTCAGTGCTACTTAAAGAAAAAAATTTCTCTGCAACGTACTTAAAAACTATCTACATTTTGTTGATGAGTGACTTTATGAATCAGTTTATGTAATATAACGACTCTCAACAGCAAAATCAAACTAAATTATTAAGAAAACAACCAGTAAATTACTTAGAAAAATGTAAGTATTGTTATTATTGAAAACGTTTCCTAACTGACAAGATTCCATTATTTATACGACAATAGATTATTTAATTGAATACAACACGTTGCATTCTCTAATACATTCTTGCACTAGACCAAACCACAATACACCGCAAACCAAACGAACTGCATTAGCACTATAGTCGCCTAAAATCACTGCCACCCCCTGTCACTACGTGTCTACATCTATAAGCCATTAGGATTAATTTATCGGCCGCCGACACTAACTAATGTCGTGCCATTTCTGCACCAGTGCGATAATAAAGTGTGTCATGCGGTCCCAGCAGCGGTCAGGCCAACCATTTCGGTGCGGAAATGGCGCCCTCAAATTATCATGCAGTTTTCATTTCGACGGCTAATACGTATCCGAAATGATTAAAGCTATTCGAAAACTCTATAGACTTAGCGCTTTTAAATAATTCTCGAATCGAATTAAGAACATTTGATATCTGAAGTGTTATAAAAAGAGAGAAGTATGATGAGAATGATAAAACTCAATCAATGTGAGATTAGACCGGTCTCTAAGGATACAGATATTTGGCACTCGATGCTTTCAGCCCATCTGTCTAAGTACTCAGCGTGATGATATAATAATAATATTGATGACTGAAAGGAGGGGCTAGCCCGTGATCACATAGCTCTTGATGAGGATTCAAAACAGTGGGTCCTTGTCCATGCAGCAGTGCGCGTCAGTCTATGATAATGACTTTAGTTACTGAGCAGTCAACGCGACGACGACTCGTTGTCAGTTTGTATTTCTAACTTGAAATTCCCAGTAGTACTACGGAGTTCGGATTTGGCTCCGGTGTATAATAATAAGCTGACCCCTATACCGTAGTGAGACGTAAAATAGGCGTGACATTATATGACCACTTATTGTAGATTTAAGTCATAGCGCCTGATAATGCTAAATTTGGCTATTTACGTTGCGAGGCGTCAGGTTGTTACGACTGTGCAATATGGACGCTTTTTTGCTTATCATTTCTTTAACCAAACTTATTAAAATATGGGACGAATAATCCAAGAGAGGGTATTTAGCTGGAAGGATAATAAAAACATGAAAGAGAAAAAGAAAAATTGGGAAAGAGTATAAAATAATAAAACAAATGTTTTTAAATAATGACTGGCTATTTTGTATGGGTTATTTTCCTTTGATTGCGTTTGTATGTGTCCGTTGCTAAGATTTGGTTTATGTAAGGAGAGCAGCAAACGGGGCGACAGTAGTCACAGGTACGAGCCAAGGCATCTGCAAATTGCCCTGAATATGATTGTGAATACGTCATTTAGTTTCAGTTAGTTACCATTGTACCATTCATTTTTTATTAATAAACTATTTATATTCACTAATGTTAGGATTGCGGAAATGGGTTTATTAGTAATAAATGGTACGTGTTAGTATGACGTTTGTACGTGTTAGTAATTCATCATCATCGTCATCAGCCTATCTCAGTCCACTGCTGAACATAGGCCTTCCCTATAAGGGGATTTATGCCCGTAATCTCCACGTTGGGAATGTGGGTCGGAGATCGCAGGGCACTGCTAAAAAAAATAAAATTAAAAATTAAAGAAAATAAAATAAAACTTAAAAATTACTGACTGGATAATAAGTAAAAATTGAAGAGTTTAGGAAAACATGAGCGATAGACGTAGAGTAAATGAGAACCGTTCAACGAGAGATAAATAAGGAAAAGGGTTATAAGGAAATATTACGTGCACATTATGAATTCATAAACAAAATTCACGAAAAGATAACGCAATTTGAGATTTTTCTGACTTTGAATAATCCTTTACGATTTCAATTATTCACTAAAGAACTTTATTACACAGAACTTGATCAATGTTTATTCAAAGGAATTTTCAAAGAAAGAAATGTCTAAAACAGTTTAACAATTTCAGACATTCCTTTGAGATACGCTTTCTAATTAAGTACAATGTTCTCTTTATTAATGACACTTAGATAATATTTTTTTTAAGATTGTTGTATCTACGGAGCGAAGTTTGACTTCGGCATGTTCGGAATGTTTTATATAAAACCAATTTTACCACAAGATCACGTTATTGTCCTAATGTTGGAGAAGTCATAGAGACTAACAAGTCTTCTAAGTTAAATTGATATCTGCTGTTAAGCAGGGATACAATTAGCATTGGGAAAGTTCAGCCGTAAAATTGCAATGATATACAGACAATCGAAACTAGTCTTTGTTGCATATCACAGAAGTATTAAATTGCTATGCATATTGCCGATATTGAAAGGTCACTGCAGCTCAAAAATATCTGTATCCAATCACGCAAAGAACTGAAATCGTTGGTAAGATCCGTCTGACTTTACCCTCTCTAATGACTTCATTAAAATGCTTACACATCTTCATCTAATGCAACATCTTATTTAAATTTAATATTAATTTTTATTTTCACTGTGTCCGGTGTATGCCAATAGGCTTACCACGTATTCCATGCGACGTAAACGTAACGGGTAAAACATGGGAGTGTACTACACTTCTCTGTCTACCACTTCGGGGATTACTGGCGCAATATTACATTTAAATAATAAATAGCACGCCACGTAATGGTGTGATCTCAGTTACCACTTGACTAATCGCCAACAGTCTTTCTACTATGAGTCTTCTGCGCATACTACAGTAATGATTTTCAGTGAGACATTTAATTAATACAATTCATGCAATTCTACGGCTGCAGATTTCGACATTTCGCAGATAAAATTTACGTATTCTTTTAGAATATTCACTCTAGTATGCCCAGTTTTTCATGAACATGGTAAAATTCAGGCCAAAATCCATTAGGTAGAGGTAATATAAAATATAACAGGTAATTCCTTTGCTCGTACATTTATGAAAGGTGCTTCATTGTCTGGCAAATTGTGTGACCGGGCGAAGAGATTATAATATTTTGCATACATTTACCAAGTGCCGTTAATAATTTGGTTCACATTTGAGCAACAATGTTCGTATAAAAATATTGTTATTGTTTTAACCCTTTTACCGTTTCGCTGTTGGATACAAGTCTTCTTTAAGAATGAGAGGGTTAAGGGCGTAGTCTGCCATGCTAGTCAAATGCGGGTTGGTACGATTGAGTCCATATGCACTTACGAACATATTTTTTCTTTTCTGTTGTAGTAAGTGATATTTAAGCTTAAAACGCACGTTTTTGTAAAGAGGTGCATGCCAAGGGTTTGAACCCAGGATCTCCGGAGTGAGAGGCTTAATTTCCAATTACTAGTCCACCATCATCATCATACTGCATTTCCAGCGTATGCTTATGGACAAAAAACCTTGAGGGGAGGCTTTTATCCAGCAATAGCAATATCAAGACAAGCTGATGACAATTATACTGAGACATTTTACATTTGATGTCTGATGAATATATACAACAAGTAATTAGAAGTCACATGCCAATAAGTACCTACTTATAAAAGTTTCATTTCTATAGATTTTTTTTCATAGAAGTACTTCCAATTCGATTTGTGATTTGGTGACAATAGTAAATGAAAGAGAAAGATATCGTTTTCGTGTGATATTGAGGCCCTTATTATTTCCTTCCTGTGTTATTTCCTGCCTTTAGACGTCTTTTGTTTGCCCACCATTCAGTTGCGAGTACAGCTGTTATCAAAACAAATCAAACATTCACAGGACGTCGCCTCATTTGATTTTGATCCGAACTTTCGAGAAGAATTATAATATTCTAAATAGGTACACACTTTTGCAATAAATAACGTAACGTAAAAAATAAACAAATAATTCTGTTTATTTATAGCCTGTATAGACACGATGTATTTATATAATATAATTCCAATTAAGGAATATTAAAGTTCGAGGCGCATTTCCGCATTTACAATTATTCTCATCAATGTTATTAATTAAACATGCGGCTTAGAATAATAACAAAGAAAATAATAATTTTGTTCTCAGCCGATGATCTGTTTCCTCATTATTTTCCGTCGGTTGTTTCTTTAGCTGTCTCATCTCCTCGATCTTTAACAGCTGTTAGCTAAACAAATCTGACATTCATCAAACGTTGCCTTATTTCACTTTGTTTCAAAGTTTGAAGAAACGAAATCAGTGCCGAAGTATTAATGACGGGAAAAATTATGAAGGATGTTGACAAAACGCAATTAGGGTGAGGAAAAAATATCGTGGCGAGCCGTCACCGAATAATAGTGCTACCAAACGATGCTATCGTCTTGGGACAGCATGGGGATAAAGCACACAACCGTAATATAAGATGTATGGTGCCAATCAAGTTTATTTGATAAACGTTATTTTAGTTTGTATTATTAGAGTGAATGATATTATTTAAATAAATACCACAGACACATTTATTATATTTAAGACTTCCAATATGTAAGCAAGCTATAGAGCAAAGTCATAAGTTAAGTTAGCATGAAGTAAAATAACATCACGCCTGTTTTCTTAAAATATACGTCTCATCATGGACTATGAGGTGAACCTTTTGGCATACACCAGGCGCAAATCTAAGCTTCTAGCGACTACTAGGCATTTCAATTTGGAAAAACCTAATAGTACTCAATCTGGGAACCGTACATAGATCCATCAGCAAATCGGTGTAGCAGCGCTTGTCATCACTTGACCAACGTGCTAAGCTCTTCATACAACTGTTTTCATTGGATGGTAAGTTTACCGAATGTAATAAATAAAAAAAAAAATGTTATCTGTGTTATTTCAAGTATGATAGTGCCCCAATAATTACCTATTCATTCATTTGTTATATTATTATGTATTGCATATAATCACTACATTCAAACAATTAGAAAAATGTTACCATTTTAGACAGAGCAAAATATTTGTAACAAGCTAAAAATGAGCGTTTTGGGCCTATTCTGTAGATTTTATTCTCCTACCCGCCGTCCTGTAATTCGCCATGTTCGCGCTGGCAACCCCACCGCACGCTAATAACTATCATCAATCACGTTTGCGTTGTTGTGTTCTACGGCCGGCAACATTTTTGGGACAAAATTTCAAGGCGCCCAATTTACGACATACGGAACATTAGTTTAAAAGGCTGGATTTCTCCATCACCATGATTCGTGATACTTTTATTATTACGAGTCAATGATGTTTATAATTCATTGTGTAAATGGGAAGTTTCCGTTGAATTGATTGAGAGCGCTGTTTTTTATTTCCGGGTTTTGATCGCATGAATATATTACCACACATTCCAATACTGACAGACTTCCAATACAGACAGACTTCCAATACTGACGATTACTGACGCTTACGAATACTGACATTATTAGCAATAATTATGTGTTATGCAATATTATGGAAATATAATATATTACATAAAAACCGAGAGCTACTTATTTTAATATCAAAATGTAGAACGAAAATACAAATGTAGCCGATTGCGTGTGAAAAACGCTAACCCCATTTATTGGGTTCGCGATAGTAATATAATCCGCCGTAAGAATTAATGGTATTACAACATTTAATGTAATATCGAAAGCTGTAAAGATAACGTAATGACAGAGGATCAGGTAGGTACGTGAAACTATGGGAGGATTAAACCTATATCAAAATGTACACTGTAACGACATTTGATATTAAATGGATAATGGAAGAAAATCACGTATCGTGCGCTAGATGTCGCTGGTGAATAATTTTTATTTCAATATAAATCCTTTCTGGTCTTGTCACTTTGATTTATTAGTTCAATTTTACGAAATTATATCATATACTTTTGTTACTTACATAAATAAAACAGAAATTCTTTTCGGTGAGATATATTAAGCTTTTATATTAATAACGTACCAACGATTTGAAAAGATTTCACCTTACAAGAGCGTTATACAACCTGCATTATGTAGTTTGTTCGAGGAAATAAAAAATTTAAATGTGATTCTGAGGAATTAGCTTTCACGTTACCTTAAATCCTTGCATAATACATGAGTTCACTTGCTCGGCAGCAGTACGTCTTGCAGCGCAGCTGGCTCTCCATACGTCTACATTTTCATATATTACCTTATAAAATTCTTACGTGTAGATAAATTTTAATAAAACCCAGCTTTTAGGAGACGTAGCTGGTGACAGCGATACATTTTTTTCTATTAATGCTAGTGTTTTAGATTCAGGTCCTGGATTAAGTTATTATATTTGTTCAGAAGAGAAATTTCATGTTCAGAAGTTCATGTTCTCGCTTTTAAACGGTAAGCTGTATGATGTTGTCTTATTTTAGAACAATAGTCAAGCTGTTAAAAATTACTTAGTACTAGTATTTTTACTAGTACTAGTATTTTTAAAACAGCGGTTTATAAAACAGCGTCGAGTTCTTCTGCTACTGCTTTATTCGGTTTAAATGATACAATATTGATGAATGCATTAAACTGTGTCTAAATGATGTTAATGATTATCCAGTATATTATGTACCTTATATGAAATATACATATTTTTTTGTTATACAGTGAAACCATTTTCCCAGTTTATTTGACTATGTTGTTCTATTGATGTTTTCTAGCGATATAATTTCTTATATTATAAAAAAATAATGACAGCGTAAATACATACACGTGTGTAGTATATCTCATTTTATATATATATCATTTTAATCACTCTATTAGGTAACATGCAAAAAATTAGAAAAAAAAAGATTCCTTTGATTCCAAAACACTGTATATAGAAACATAATTTTAATATAGGAAGTTTCGCGTCGAGATACAGCCGTTATTACCACTGAGCCCTATGGTAATGTAATTAAAAAGGTACCAGTGAAACGGAAAACCCCTAACGGATCGTAAATTAGAACGTGTACCCACAAATATCGGAACAACCCTTCCGACCGCAGGAAGATAAGTACGTATTTAATTTTGTCATATTAATTGAGCACTATGCGTTGGTGAGCTTGTGTGGGCGGGTTCAGGGCAGACATGGGTACTTATCCAGATTTAAGTGAGGGAGAACAAAAATAACTATGAAATACGTAAATGAAATTATAGAGGTCTGCCGTTGTGCGCGCATCGTACAATAATTGCTGGCTAGTTTTAGATCATATTTTCTTAGGTCTACTTTTAGCCCCTCGTCTGTACCTTAAAAATAAATTATTACGACATGTTCATTTAATGTTAAGTTATTAACGTTTTAAGTAGCCATAATTTTATCAGGTTTTCAAGTTTCGCAAAGTATTTTCTTGCCTTTCATATTTTTTGTTTTCTTTTCAGAACATACTGATAAAATATATTATTAATGTTATAAGCAACGCAGACAAAGTCGCGGGTGTCAGCTAGTATTCCGTTCAATGATACTTAGAATGCAAGGTCTCACAGGCACACCAAGACGTCTTTCGCTATGGCGGTTATGAAAACTCCTATAAAGACACTAACATCTATACGAAGAAATAATTGAATTTAGCCTTTGGACTTATGTATGCAAGGCAGACCTACCCATAACCAATATCCTAAACAAGCCGTCAAGATTAATTAGATATTTAAAATAGGTTAAGGCTGCATATTAGTAATCCGAGTATCTGTATAAACACATCAAGCATACCTACGCTAAATGACAAATGAAAAAAAAATCTATAATTATACTTGTGCACTCCATAAGATAATTAGATCGATGAGGGTCGAACTTTTGGATGTATAGACAGATGGGCGCTGGGGAAGCTTTTGTGCCTCGATTGTGATAAACAAAACTGGTCAATATAACACAGCTTGTTTCATTAAACAAGTAACAAAAAATGTCGCCTGTGGTGTTTAAACGGAAGAAATGAAAATATAATGTAAAAATCTAAGGTGTTCATTATTATTTTTATTGTCCGTATTATTATTGTCCATTTACTTGAGGCTAAGCAACAATGATATTGGTATAGGTTAGTCAAAAGGGATTAGATTTAATCTTTTATATTAATGCGTTTTTATGGTCGTCAAGATTCCTGTCAGAAACTCTGCTTTTCTAATAAATTTATTTTATTCCATGGAAATAAGCAATATCATATATTGCCATCGTTTTGTCAAATTTTGTTAATATTTCGTTGCATATTCTTAAGGTTTTGTCAAAACGTTTCGTAAGTAACAACACGATTATAAAAAGATACATTTGTGTAACATTTTGTTACCTTACTAGGTTTAATTTTCTAAAATAAACTACCTACTTGTAATACAACGTTCCACCAAATAATACTGCAAGCGATCTCAACAATCTCATTGCATTTAAACAAGATCTGCTGTATACGACATCATGAAGTCCGCTGTTCTATTAACTGGACTGTATAAAAGCCTCTTTACAACCAGAGATAACATGTAAACTGTTTCACTAGAGAGCAGAAATGAGAATGTATGGTTGCTCCATTTTTAAATTGCTATTGTATGGGGTCAGATTTCATAGTATCATTATATAAAATTCATGGTACAAATGGTGGTAGGAGTGGTATCATGGTCTTGGCTTTGACAGAATATTAGAAATCACTCTAAACTTGAAGCAGATGCATTATTCGGTAGAGGTTTGCGTTTATTCCAATGAATGCTTCGGTCTCTCAACTGTTCAAGCCCATTATTATGCATAGAAATTATGGTTAATCCGCCATGTTTACCCGACTGTTTATCGTTCTCTTTTGTATACCGTTATATATCAAGCGTTTCTTTATATATAGGTAAATACATTACACAAAATGCATTAAGCCTTTAATGTTAATTAAACAAAATATTTTACGACATGGTACTTATGGTGTATCAGTGCATACACAGTGCAAAATTTACAGATCGAGATTGTAACACTAAACCATTGGAGAAAAATACTCAACTTCGTGAATACATTACCAAAATTACACCAAATGGGTAGTTCCAGCTCACACGTGTTATGATTTATGACGTCCAATAATAAGGAACACAATTTCCGGTGCTACGTGCCCGAAATAAACGAGGGCCTTGTTTACCCCACCTTAATGTTATAGATTTTCATTTTAGATCCAGCGCTTGCAGTGTGGAAATTTAATTTCGCTCGCTCTGTGCGAGTTCAAACAAATATTGCTATAGTATTTCTTATATAGGTATCCTGATAGCCGATATTGCTTACCCGTGTTTTTTCTTCACTCCCAATACAATATTTCTTAGAGATTTATCATATTTGTGCTTATACCACCGCGGTAGACTCTCAAAATATTAGTACGGATTAATCTTTGTACTAGTGGCCGCTTGTTTTTATGATGAGATTTTTTTAATAGGTCTTTTATGTACATAGTATTGATTACTGTGGTTTTTCTTTTTGTGTATAGTTTGATAATAGAAGAAGGAAAATTTATAACATATTCATAGTCTATTAATAGATGTTATTTCACAATTATCATAAGAATATGGTCATACTTTAAAAAAAGTTAGCTTGCTTATCTTAGTGTTTTGATGACCCGCGTCTTGCCTCAATGATTGCACCAGTTTATCTGCAGCTTGAGGAAACTCAAAGGTTGCGCTACCACATATAGTGTTTATTGTTATTCATAGTTCCATTGTTGAATACTCTACTCATCTCAGAATGAGAAAAAAGATATGGAATACTCCAAGGCGTGCAAGTATCTTAACGATCTTTATCGTTACAGCAAGTGCAATTTAATCTTGAAACGCACATTTTTGTAAAGAAGTGTTCGCCGATATGCTTGAAAAATATTCATAAATATCACAGCTGTTACCATAAAAATGTGCTCTGGAACCATTCCAGAAATGTGCTCAATCATAGAATTCATTCATATTGTTATCATTGAAAGAGAAAAAAGTGAAGTTCAAAAGATAATATATGTGTCATGAAATTTATAAGTAATATTTATAGAAAGCACATCACTAGACATGAAATTAAATCTATTAAAATACACCGCGGTTACAGCCGGGCGAAGAGTAACAACGCCTTCGGAAATTCAATTACGCACTCCACGCTTAGTTATGTTGACGCCAGAAAATTACCACAATCGAGATATTAACCCACTATGCTACAACTTAAATGTTTAATTTTGTTACGAACAACGTGATCTTAAACTCAAATAAACGGGGAGCAGTTGGAAAACAGATACTCGTATGTTGATGTATGTTATATAATTAATGCACGTGTTGAGTGCGATATGTTTATACAGGTCAACTATATCACAAACAGAATGAAACCATTACTGTAAGCATTAATGACTAATGTTGGGTTAGTCACTGTCAGTCACTGGTTCGTGGAGGACTGTGCGTATGAAACCATGAGCAGGTTTTCAGAGGGAATAAATAGGTTTGTAACTTCAAAAGTAAACATCAGACTTAGAATTAAACCAGATGGACAAGTAGTATTTTAAAGTTAAAAATAATTCGTAAAGTGAGTCATGCATCGCTCATTCGTTATATTATATAGTAAAGTTATGCAACGCAACACCGGGCGTGTGCATGGATGAGTGCGTACTAAAATTGGTATCGGACTGGTAAGGATTTACACTAACAATGTTGGAAGCAGTTTGAGATCGGATCGTACAGTTATTTTCTAACGGATGTATTTCAGAGTAAAATATAACAATTTATATAATATCATTATGTAGCCATATTTAAGAAATGAAGGACAAGAGAAAAAAAAAGAAGTAAATAAAATAGAGTTAGTGAACCAAGAACCAATTCCAAACGATCGAGCCTCACGGGAAATCAATGAATGAATATTTTTTTATTATATCTAGGACTTGAAATCTAAATACTCGTATCTAAATACTCACATTAAGTGCTACGAAATTATATTAAGAATTTTATTTATAAAGAAGGATATTATACAATCTCAAATTATGTCTAGCGAAGCGGGCGAGAACTGCTACTAGCTGAAATTTTTTTATTATGATTACTATATAAAATAAAATGAGGTGCGTATAGCCAATCCAGATACAATATAGTGCGGTGGATTGTTCACCACAGTCGTGACCCTAGAACCATTTGCATAACAAGAGAAAATTGTGTTCAAGTCGCATTAACAGAGTTGTTCGAGCTGTAAGTTGGTGTGTAAGGTGTGTGTCTAATTGTTGCTGAACAAGCGGAACTTGGCGGCATTGATACACTTACACGGATAGTATTGTTATTATGTAATATTATATCGATATTGTTCGAAGTACGAAGCGTGGAAGCCACCTGGTCATATTCCTTTAACTAGAATCACATTTGGTAAGTTCGATAACGATATAATTATAAAAGTTTTTTTGAATATAATAATCCGCATGCTCAGCGTCGGGATTATGAACAAGAGTACCTCAGGCAGAAGCATATGTCCAGCTGTGGCATTAGATAGACTGGCGATGGTTATATAAACAGGATCTATCTATTTATGTGTATTTTCTGACCTGCTTGAAAGATATTTAAGATATTAAACAACGTATAAAATATCACGGCGGAATGTTAAACTTTTTCGATCTGTAAAACTTGAAAATGATTTTTTCGTGTCTCACTGTCACACTGGAACGCGTAGATTTATGTGTAATATATTTTATGTTATAATATATTTAATATGTTATATTATTTAATTATTTGTGTAGTGAAATTGTTGTGTAGTATTAGTATTTGTAGTGCCGTATTGTGTAGCAAATTATTTCGGTAGTATTGTTGTCGCGTTTCGATATATAAACGCGACAACAATATATAAATATCAATGTATATTGACAAATAAGTTAATATGCCGGTGTGCACAATAGAGAATGCTGAAGCCCGAACTTTGGAAGTTTAAATAATGAATGAGGCCCTTTAGGTAGACACTCGTAACTAGCGTGTTCTCACATACCCCATTTCGTAAAAGCCCCAGGTGAATTCATACACATCGGCTCCATTATCAAGTCATAACAATATCCGCTACGGGCGGATCATAATCGCATCTACAACATCAATATTGTCCATGGCATAGAGACTGTTCCAATTTGCATGGTAATAGTGGCGTCCTTCAGTAATGTTTAATCTATGTATGTACCAGCACCGCACACTGGACGTTGCTGTCGATAAAACAACACTCATGAATATTAAAAACTTAAAGCTCCATTATTGTGAGTGTTTCGCTCCGAATCTTTATAAATATAGACGGACGTTCGCTGTACGAAATATTTTTAGTACTATATCGATTTTGCCGATGTTGTGTTTACGGTATACATTTACGGTTTTTTTGTCGTTTTATTTGAAACAAGAACGACTAACGTAACTGTTAAAATAAAATCAGCAGGCAAATTCTATGTAGAACGGAAAAAGTATCGTACACAGAAAGTCCGTCGATACTTATAAAGAATTTTTTTGTTTAAATATAACAAGCATAAAAAATTAAATCCACATAACTTTAATAATGTTTCTCATTTTTATTTGCGTTAAAAGTTAATTCTCGTAAAAATTCAAATTTCGAACAAATAATATAAAAAACGCTCGACTTATTGTAGATTTAATGATTATAATCAATATATACATTTTTCTAATTAACTAACATCCAATTATGCTTACACCGTACACCTTTACAACTGTCACTATGAATATAGAAACACAATAAAAATACCACATAAGTTAATGTTGGGATTCTGCAAATGAGCGTACGCTGATCAGAACAAAAAATCAACAATTCAACTGAGTTTTGCAGCGGTCGCCGGTAATTCTGTTGATACGGGCTTAATTGCGTATAATGATGTCACTGAAAACTACTCGGGATGACATAGTTTGTACGAAAATCACGCACAACGTAGTAAATTTAATTTGTAAATAAAATTAATGCTCTTGGTCATTCAATTTCATATCCAACGCAATTTGTGTAATTTAAAAGTGTAATTATTGCTATTATTACAAATCTCGCAGATAAATCAATCCATATACACACAGATCACTTGAAAATTATACGCTATGTTTAAGTCAATAGTCATTAAAAACATCTTTGTTTGAAGTAATTAGATTGTTTTATAGCATTTTAAGATTCTTAAGCATACATAATATTTATTATTATTATTATTCAAATCTTAGTTAAACATGGGAAGGTTGAAATTTTAATAATGCGCAAAGCGTTCCAGTTACGCTATCAGTCTTTCGCAGACGGTGTGTCAGGTGTGACGTTTACATGACATAGGTTATCTCCTGTGATAATTCTGTACGCAGCGCCTATCCTCACATGTACACATAATTTTGACGTCACAAAGTGTCCCCTGAACGTGTTCCACAACAATATAGCTGCATCTGCACGTGTAATCCAAAATAAACTTTAACGCAACAGATTAAGAGTTATACGAGCCAACCGTATATATTTCCCACAGTGGTATGTATTCAGCCGCATAGTATATCACGGCTCACATAATGTATGCTGTCGACAAACCTGACACGATGGCGACTCTATTACTCACAAGACGTAGAATTTATGGACCGAATAATACAATGGCAGAAGATATTGGAAACGTGATGTAAATAATTAAATCATGTATGTATGTGACGAGTACAATTTTTGTACGCGAACAAATGTTTGTGTGATGAGCACAAGGATTTGTTCTGAGTACGGGTGTAAAGGAAAACATAACATTACGCGGGTAATTCTCCAAATGGTTAGGCAGAGAAACATAGTACATTTCCATGTTTCGCCAGTTATTCTGTACGTCCTGCTATGGAATAAGAAGACTAAGACCATTGAAGTGGATAGAGTATCTATATAATTATTATATCTAAATAAACGTAACATCACGCCTGTAATCCCCGAAGAGGTAGATAGATCAGTGTAGTAGACTCCCATGTTTCACTAATTACGTTTACGTCCCATGGAATAGGTGGTGGGACATACATGCCTACACCGGGCATGCCCATGAGTAGATGTGTCCGACATTATTATTATTATTTTTGTCGAGTAAACATAAGTTGGTAGTTTCGGTACATAATTATCTTTCGTCGCAAGAGATATTCGTTGTGTCGATGCCAATGGCAGTATTCAGTACACAATGTATTACACATTATTGAATGACACTATTAACATGTAAATTGGTACTGTCTATGTTAACGGTGTTGATGTTGTAGATACGATTATGATCCAGTCGCAGTGGATATTATTAACACTCGATAATGGAGCCGACGTACCTCGTCACATCACCTGCGGCTTTTTGGTAGGTACTACGGTTACTACGTACACTTACTATGCGGTTTTAATGATTGTATAACTTTATGTAAAATGTAAAACAGACGATAAATATAGAATTTTGAATTTGAATTTCAAGATCGGCAAGATCTCTGGTTTATATTAATGATATGTTCAGTACAGTTTTTATAATAAGTAAATAGAGCTTTATGCCCGTAATCTCCAACCCGCATGCCAAGCGTGGAGATTACGGGTATGAACCCCCTTTTGGCAGGCCTATGTCCAGCAGTGGACTAAGATAGGCTGATGATGATGATGATGAACAGAGCTAATTCAGTAAATATATCTACTATTCGTAAAACGATGATATGTTAAAAGAAAACAAGAATTTATATTTAAATAGAGAGGGATGGATGCTGATGTATAGAATGTATACTTCTGTATGTATACTTCAGATATAGAATGAAGTTTTGTTACTTTACGATATGTTATAGGTAGAAAAACTTGCTAATCGGTGAATTTTGCTTACCACGTAAGGAACCTTATAGGAAGGAACCTTTAAGGAATTTTATAAATCATTTTATTGTTC
Organism: Microceris miodesmiata; assembly: GCA_018245735.1. Lineage (NCBI taxonomy): Eukaryota > Metazoa > Arthropoda > Insecta > Lepidoptera > Hesperiidae > Microceris > Microceris miodesmiata. The sequence goes on from DWEC01000066.1 coordinate 23,066, forward strand.
CCATCGTAATTCAAACCTGGAAAATCCTTATTAGAATTCTTGGCTGTCCAAGAAGTAGTGTAAATAAGTAACTCAAACAACATTGCCGGCGTTCAATAGAATTAGCTCGCGAAACTTCACCTCGGTCGGACTGAAAATTAAACGCCCACTGAAAAGTTTCACGTACCGCAACGGGACTCATTAAATCTAACACAATCGGAACGGAACGAGATATAAAACCAACTTCATTTAAGCAGATCCAGCTAAAACAGTGGATGCTGGTACTAAGTGGCTGCCTCTGAATTTGGAGTAAGAAAATTTTATATTACCGGACACCTTGTTGTGTGTTTGAAAATATCTTTACTGAAGTTTACACAGCACACAGTTTCAATATTACAAAATTAGATTTTTTTATATTATGGGTGTATTCTCTGTATTCTATTATCTGCGGAAGGCTGCAGGCAGATGCTGGATGCGACAAGCCGAGGACAGGGCGCGATGGCGCTCATTGGGGGAGGCCTATGTCCA
>DWEC01000067.1:0-23335 GCA_018245735.1 Microceris miodesmiata
AAAATTGCTAATTTATTACCCTTAATACATGGAACAACACATACATGACCACACACACCATGACCACACACACACACACACACACACACACATGACCACACATACATACAACAACTTAATACATGGAACAACAGCTAACAGGTCATTGATAAAAATCATCATCATCAGCCTATGTCAGTCCACTGCTGGACATAGGCCTCCCATAAAGGGAGTTTATGCCCGTAATCTCCACGTTGGACATGCGGGTTGGAGATCTCAGGGCATAGATTGATAAAAATGCACAAATAAAATTCTATTTTAATTGTTCTTCCAACAATAAATTGTTCTACTTTAGTTCGGAGTTCTATATCAAATACAAAATTAACTGCAACACAATAAATTTAAATATCATTTAAATGCAGCACGGGTTTTTAATCAGAAAATGTTTACGCGACTCTTGGCTCAGTTCAATTTAAATGTTCAACTGGATTTACATACTAGCGAACTAAAAAATTTTATTTTAATATTTGTTGTGTTCGTAGTATAGGGAACACATCATGTTAGTTTGTAGGTATTTATTTGTATAACTAATACTAATATCTTGGGACATCTCCTCGCATAGCTATCTGTCCCCAAAGTAGGCATCAATAATGAGCTTGTGTGATGGTAATCAGACAGATGCTAAACTACATATATGTATACATATATGTATACATATAAATATAAACTTACATAGATATTTTTATACCTAGAAACAAAAGAAATACTTGTGCGCATGACACAAATATTTATTCTAGGTGGGTATCGAACCCACGACCCCCGGCTCGACAGTCAGATTCAGACTTGTGCTCTTAGCACAAGATAACTTATTAAAGATTTTAACTTTTTTAGACTTAAGATTTTAACTTATTAAAAAAATATATACTTTCAACCCGTGTGTGAAGCCCCAGAATATTTCATTATCCTGTTTTGTGGTCAGCTGTGTTTTTCTGGACCATATATTGCTTTCCATCAAGAAAATGAGAACAACTGTTTTTATGCTGACTGACTCTTTCTAGACCACTTGAAACTAAGACTTTAGCTTTACCATACTCAGGTGTACAAGTTAAAATAGTTACATATGTAAATGGTATTACAAATTCCCATCTAAATTATCTACCCTTAATTATAATAAAAGTCACGTTTATATCCATTCGGAAAACGCATTACTATTTTATTTAAAAAATAAAGTAAGCAAGCGCACTCAATTTTCTAAACTAAAAGAAACTACTGGCAACAAAACTAAATATTTTATGGGGCACAAGTTCACAACTAGCTGAAGATAGCCAAGAAGTTCGTGGGGAAGACAGTGGTTTTTCCACTGATTAACTCGCGGCGCTCGAAACTTACGTTCGGATTTATGGAGCTCAACTGAACGAGTTGAGTTGTTTATGTTACTTCTGCTAACTCAACTCGCCGATATGACCTTCACTGAGATATCCAAGTTTACTACATTTTATAAAGCCTTTTACTACTCTTTACTATTTACTACAGAAGAAAAATGTTTGAAGGCCCGCTCATACAACTCACAATAAAAAAAATTACCCGATAAGTTAGTTAATTACTTAAGAAAAATGTTCTTAGTACGCAAACTAATAAATAAAAAAGGACAAGCAAATAAAAAAGGGACAAAAGTATACATAGTTATCGCAATACTTAACTTTACGACTAGTGGATAGTCGTAACTAAAGTAAGAATAATAATTTTTACTTTATCCAATTAACTTCACGGTACTTGAAAACTTTATAAAGCTTCATCGAGATCAATTCGAAAAAATAAATTATCGGCTAACTGTTCATTTTATTTAACTGTTATCATGTTTTCTTACTTTACATGTTCACACCACTTTAAATGCATTGAGTTATAATTATAGATTTGTAGTTCTTCAACGGAACCTTTTCACAATTATCATAAGAATCTTTAATATATATTTCTGTGTTGCGCCTAAGTTTTTTCTATTGCAACTTCTTTAAACCAAATTTGTAGAGAGAAGTTCTGTTTTTGCAAGTGTATCGCGACACTGATAAACTCTTTCTAGAGTGCGCTAGGAACTTGTGTTGGACACTCGACGGGAATTTATGGAGCTGGTCTAGTATTTAAGATAGTGACATTACAGGACCTACATGTTTTCAAATATAAAAATATGGTCTTAAATCAATTGTACTATAGCAATGAACTACATTCCAAAAACTGGTTGGGTCGTCCCAAAATTTCTGAATCTCGACCAATGTGAGCTAAGCCGGTAATTAAGGACCACGAAAAAATGTCAAAGGTTTCGCAGTTTTCTAAGGTTTTCTAAGGTTATTTCATATTTAAATTCAGTAAATAATATACAGTACAAAATGGTTAAATAATGCTAGTAAATACATTATTATATATAATACCATCCCATTTAAGCAATCCATGTTTTCATTATTATGAACCTGGTAGGTATAGAAGATAAGCACGTAGTGGACCACCTGCACCTAACTTTAAGGAAACGTGATTCCAAGAGCTTCTTGCACAAGATTTAACTTCTGGAAGTGAGAGATATATTTTTGAGAAACTTTCAAAAGTTGTGAAATTCGGTGCAAGTGCAATCGTTAGTCACTTCGCGTGTAGATGACGTTGGTGATAACTTACCGCTGACTTTAGTTCTATGTCCTATTTAGAAATAGCCTTATTAATGTTGCTTTATAATTACAATTTCATAAAGGGATTTAATAAATACCCTGCTAAACTTACGTACTTATTCCCCTAAGCCTAACAATACACATTAATTATTAACCTTTTAGCTGCCAATGGATTCCATTCGAACCACCGCGCGTGTTCGATACACAATCTCTAAGTTACATCTGAAGAACGCAACTTAAGTGAATCATTAAAAACATTACTGGATTGTGCAAACTCTTTATTACTACAAAGCCTATATACTTAGTATATTTCGAGATAATTACGTACATTTTTAGCATTACGAATAAAGAAACAGTTTATGCTATTTTTATTTTCACATATTACGAGTATATATAACACGGTTGGATGCAATGCTGACCTTAGAGAAGAATGTTTTAAAAAGAAAGAATGCTTTAAAAAGAAAGAATGCTTTAATAACAAAAAGGTAACCTCACGCCTGTAATCACCGAAGCGGTAGAAGTGTAGAATACTTCCATGACTCACCAGTTACGTTTAATTTGTTTTAATAAAATGTTTTAATAACCATTTGCGTGATGTTAAACATTAACGACTAGAGCACGAAACTTCATCTTTACGAACTCACATGAGTAACATGAAATTCCAAACTAAGCGTAACATTATCCATGTATGTTCTCGAATGGGTTCGCTGAAGAGTGTACACGCCCACGTTTAATTTACATCGCACCATCGAATAAATGGTGAGCTATTGCCATACACCAGGCACAGATCCAGACTCGAATCAGAAAAATAATTCGAGTCTAGTTATAGGTAAATAAATGAGCTTAGCAGTCGGATGTCTAAAGTTGTATCTATGGTACTTTAATTCGATAATAGAATGCGGATCAACTATAGATCAACTATAGACAATAAATCGTTCTCTTTTAATGTGTACAAAATGAAAAAGAGGGGAATTTCTTCTTTGTTTCGTCCGAGACGTTTTATTTAGCTCTCCACCCCAGTTAGCGGAAATAGATAACAATTAAAATAAAATAAGACCTCAATGGTCTGTTTACAATAAATCAGTAGTGTTCCGAACTAGCGCGCGATTTTCGCGTGGATTGCAAATGGAATAATGTCAACTGTGGTTTGATTTAAGCAAAATTCAAGAATTTGTATGGACTGTCTTCTTTGGATTCATTTGCGCCAGCTCAAATATATGTAGGTTTTGACTGTTTTAAATAGTCAAGCAAGCTTCGAAAGCTAAATTGATTAGCAATTGACGTCTTAAAAGATCAATGAAGCGGAATAACTTAACTGAAAGCAAATTGTAGGTAATTTAACTTGGTAAATTAAAGAAAAAACTATTGTGAAACTTTTAATAGTTACGTCTAATTTTCTTAATATTAATATTTTGGCACTACTATCTGATAAATAACAACTTAAACTAGGCAGAGCCTTTCTTACAGTGACTAGACTTTATTATTTGTTTTTCATATATAATATATTTATGTAGATATTTTTACTTCTAAACTCAGAGCAGAGCATACTCGTATTTCCGTGCTCTTACAATTAGATACATACATAGGTATTATTCCTAGTTGCAAATTGAACCCGAATATCCCGATTTAGAAGATTCTAACTACGCGACAACGGGTCTATACATACGTAATGTGTGCAGTGTTGACTATAAAAATTCGGTTTTAAAAAATACGATTCACAAATATCCTTATTTTTGATTATTGTTTCTTCATCTACAGTCACACTCACACGACTACATATATAAGCGCGTAAGACTGTATTTGTCTTTTATATATATACATATACATATATATAACATCGGAAATGAGTAATGTCCAATGTCTTGCAATACCTAAGTAAATTGTATCATCCTTCGATTTTTATTAAGGATGACGAATGTAATGTAGCCCTTATAGCTATTTCAAATACATACGTTCATTGAGTGCACACGCGATTATCTCCGCGCCGACATTCAATATTCATTTCCCTTACGCAAGGATCTAAGTGAAAATTCAAATGATCTTAAATTGGAATTTGCCATTATTTTGCTATTATTCGAATTATTTGCCATTACTCGAAAGTTTCGCCTCGATTTACAGCTAATTCGCATTCAGGGAGCGCTTGTCGACGCGCAAATTGGTAAGAGTGACAGTAATTAGCACAGTTAAAGTGATTACTAGCAACAGATAGTGATTACAAGTGTCAAGCGACACGTTGACTGGAATAAGATTGAGAAAATTTATAGTCTTCTAAAGCTGGCGCGATATTGAAGTTAATTTTGTAATCAGAGAATTTAATTTGTTACGATAATAAATAATGGAATATATTTAAAATTTAAATTATATGAACTGCCTCGTTTGAATTGATTGCCTCGTTAGTCGAATGGTTACAAGGGTGACTGCCGATTGGGAGGTCCTGGGTTCCAATCCCGGGTCGGGTACCATTGAATTTTTCTAATTTAGAATTTTCAATAGTGACTCGGAACCTCGATCCGTGCCCGGTGTATGGCAATAGGCTCACCAACTATTCCATGGGACGTAAACGTTACTGGTGAAACGTGAGAGTGTACTAAACTCCCCTGCCTTATAAAAATATTATGCCACGTTCAATGACTATAGATAAAAAATATTATTATTAAATTTTCTATATACATATTGTGTGTTACAAAATTATTTTGTTTTATACACACGTAAATTATTATTATTTATCGGTATCTGCGCGATGCGTATTAAATTAATTAACGTTTATTATTATTGTGAATTCTTTTCATATTCATGGCTATATCGAGGAAAGAATTTTCATTAAATTCCACTTGAAAATGCCTATCAAATCATATGAGGTCATATTTCCGATATTTATAATATTTTCATAATGGAATTCAGATATTTTTTGTTCTCGTACTAACAGGCCATTATTTATTATATTTTTATCTGGGTATTTACGGATATCCTTAATAATATCAGAGTTATTTTGATTTATAATTTTCTGTTAAATAGACATAAAGGAGTACCCACAAAAACAGTTTCGTTATGTCGTTTTTAGAAAACTTTTCAAAGCAGTGACTTGATAATCGTATTATAGATAAATAAAACGTAACATCATCACGTAATCCTCGAAGGGGTAGGCAGGGGAGCATGGTACACATCCACGTTTCACCAGTTACGTTTATGTCTCGTGGAATAGGCCGTGAGCCTATTGCTATACAAAGAGCACATATTCAGAATCCGAGCCACTACTAGAAATTCTAAATTTAAAAAATCCAATAGTAGGTACGCGAGATTTGCGCGCCTAAATAGTACGCTCCAATGGTACGCGAGATTTACGCGGCAAGGACGAGGCAGTCAAAAAGTATTATAGATATTCAAAAATTATTTATAATATCACCGTTTACGATACATTGGAATTTCAATTTGTAAATAAGACAACAACAGCCAGATAAGTATAAGACGTGACAACAGCTAAAGCGTAAATCAATACGCGCGGTGTACTGAACAGAATAAGTTTCGTGGAAGACGAGAAACATCAAACTTTGTAATTCGCAGTGAAATCAATTAAGCACCTCAAAAGGATTTGATGGACCAATTAATAAATAACGAAATTAAAATGAACTTGATTTGAGTAATTATTGTTTTGTGTAACAACGCTGCTTCAATTACAGGATAAATAACAAATTAGGAACGATTGATGATAACATTACATTTAATTAAATTTGTTTTTAAAGTTACAGTATACTAATGAGTAACGATACGAAAGATACAATTTCATATCTTCATAATTTCTTAATTAATTTGTTATATATCTTTACCGTTTTTAATTTTAAGTGGTGGATTAATTTGGCACTATCATAAGACTTATAATAGATGTATCTTAATTGTAGTGACCAACTAACAAGTAACTAGTTGCCTAGCCTGTATTAATCACTTACTGCCATTGCATTGACACGAGCACTTAAACTTACTCATTGGAGGGATCGCAAAACATACGCTCATACTCAAATTGGTCTCATTTCCCTTGGACCACAGTCTTAAAAGTGGTTATTGGGTTTTATCAGACCTTGGAATAGGAACAGATACAGCAAGTCGGATCTCCATTTTATTTAAGCATTTGTATGATTGGGTTTTTTATTATCAGATGGCGAATCTTTCATTATTATTATTATTAATTTGAGTATGGAGTAAGTTGCTCATAACATCAATCACATTCCCATATTTTCCTTGCCTTTGTCATGTTTTCTTACTTCGCGGCTGACCGATAGTATCAATAAGAATAGGTGGACTTAGTAGTGACTTAGTAGTGATAGGTGTACAGAGTTTCTTTTTTAAACTTTAGAACTGGTTGGAAGTTCTTACAGACCTCGGAGAGTTTAACAGCTGATGTTTAATGGCTATAAGGATTCCCAGTACCTTCATCACCATCTTCAATTTTCACTATTTCTCTGTATGTATACCCATAATTTGACATAGCTTGCAATCTGCCACTACTCCAGGTGAATGATCGTTTCCAACGCCCACAAAGTATATGATATGTTCATTCCGAAGACCCATTCCCTGATACCCTTGACCCGATTGCCTCTGTTTACTCAGAACACAAAGGCAATGTCCTATTTTACAATAGTGTATTTACCGCGCCTTCACACTTCGAATTTGTTCATTAGTATGTTTGTTTGCGTATTCAAACGGGCTTATAAAGGGTCGGGTTGGGAAGAGAAGTTTTAAGGTATGTTTGAATAACGGTTGGAGATAATTTCCATTGCTTGTGTTTTTCTCTACCGTTATTAATATCGCGTGTTTCATAGTGGAAATGTTTTCTGGTTTGCCAGCGGTAATTACATTTTTACTCCTAAGCAGCAGTTCTTACTGTATGGCGGTATTTAACTTTCAAAGGTGTTGCAATTTTTAAGTTATTCAAAATTTAGGACAATTACATATATTATATTATGAGCTCGGTAGCTTTATATTGGAAAATCCTATGTCCAACAGTGGACGAGGACGGGCTGATGTTCCTGATGATGATATTCAATTATCTAAATGCTTCACTATAGTTAAGAAAAAAAGCATGGCTAGACAATATCGAGCATTAATTGCGTGACCTAGCGGCAAACTGTCCGCTTTAGACAGACGACACTATTTTAATTGACTCTAGACCATTTGAGCCCCACACGTTGTAAGTGGATAGCATGAAGAGTGGCTTACGAATGATTGTGAAGAAGACTGAAGTGGAGGTATTTCAGAGATATGAGTCGAAAATTATTGCAAGAACGAAGTAGTGTTCGAACAGCCGGATCAGTTTGCAAATCTCGAATGTGATTTTTCTACAGTTGGACAACTAGTATTTATCTGGACAGTGTTGCAGAAGATCCTCTTAATCCTTTTCGTGTAGATAAGAGACAAATCTGCAATAGAGGAATCATTAGAGCCACACATACCCAGATATATCTAGTCACTCTGCGACTCATTGAATTAAATACATTGCCGTTAATCACTCATCGTCGTACGATTGTTCCCCACCGATAATATAATTGTAAGCGGTTAAGAGGAGAATTTGTATAATTCAATTAATTAATACTTTTATAAGCCTTTCAAATGTGTCTTACGCTTCACGCACGTGTAATTTCATGTCACGTAACAGCGTAGTTAACGCACGACGCCATTCACGTGACATCTGTCGCGGAGCTTATTAATTACGCTCTTATTACATGTCGCCTTATTCCTTCATTCCCTTTATTAGCTCAGTAGATTCGGAACGTGATAAACTAGGTAAAGGAATGTTATAGGGGCTTTTTGAAGGGTTGGAGAATATAGCACAGATATATCTGTGATATAAAGTAAGAAATTACATATTATTTCTAATTAAAATAATATGTTTAAAGACAATTATTTCTAGATGTACGATTATTAAAAAAAATACCTTTTCGGTAGTCTGTGAAATATGATTTTTTATAACATCTTTTTTCCAATCACCTTAACATTATACTTAGTGCGCAGAGCTCAATCACATCACTGGCATCTGTCGCGACCTTCATTAATTACGCTCAAATTACGTGATGCTCTTTGAAGCACGTTCATATAATTATAATCACACGTGACGTATCTTGATTGACTGATCGAGTTATGTGTAATTTAATTGTGAAGTTTAAACATTATGAAGGTGTAGCACATTAACTATCTGTAACGTGAAAAGGAAATGCTAAAATTAGAAATATTTAAAAAAAACTTTGAAACAATAGTGTCTTTAAACCCATGTTTCTTTTTTACCTTAGCATACTCTCTCTCTTTCTCTCTCTTAAGTTGGTCCCTCATTACTGAAGATCGTGATTCCACTTAAAATCAGCCAGAAACATTCTATAGGAGGAGCGATCTTCGGCTTGATACACTGCCATGCTCATCGGCATATTCAAGTTATGCGTGACCTAGTCCGTCCAGCGCTTAGGGTACGCCTTCTTGGTCGCTTACCTCCAAACGTGCAAGTGAGCAAATTGCTTCTCCAAACTGTCTGGTTTCCTCCGCACTATATGTCCAAAATATTTGAGAACGCGACTAAGAACCTTAACATACAAAAACAGTAAAATAATACTAGGGGCATTTAGAAAATTATTAGGTTTCCTGAATCGATAGAAGATTTAAGTTAACATTAAAGTGAAAAGGATTAAGTTCTACATCCTCATCAACGAATTAATACCTTAGCTAGAATTGAGTTAGTGATAAAGCCCAATGAACTGTGATAGATGTTAATGAAGCTTTGTTGAATTTTTCGAGAGCACATTTGAACCGATCCCCCCATCACTATGCTTCGATGATCAGATTCTGCACGAGTAGATTTATATCCGTCGCAGCCTAGGATTTCCTAATGACCGTTTATATGTAACACTGATGATATACATGTATATAACAGTTTTTATTTTTCCAAAGCGAGCCTGGGTCCTATGTAGTAGATAGTATTTCATCGTTGTAACCATAGTATTATTAGCGGTGCATGAATTCCTACTTATTAGACAAATAAACACTTATGCGAAAATTTCGAAGGCTTTTTTCTATTGTTCATATCTCATTTATAATTCTTTGAGTACATTCCTCCAATTGCCAATTTTAGGAATCAGTCTTTAAATCTGGTCGAAAGTGATTGAATAGTTAAATAATATTTGGCTCGGTAATTATTTGATAATGTATGTAAACTCTAAACTTTTATCAGTGGGAGAAACAGAACCGAACGTGACTTTTTTTTAGATGAATCTGTGTTATTTCAATTCATTCGTCTCGTAGTTTTGCCGCTATTTAATAACTTATTCTCTATTTTTAACCATATAGGAAGATTGTTAACGACTTGTTTTGCTTTGACTGATTCTTAGATGACTGACCAGTAGTAACAAAATTGACTGAAATTTTGGAAGCTAAATAATATATAATGTATCCCTAAATTTAGTTTTAAAACGACAGAAGTAACATAAATTATAGATTTAGCAATATTATACAAATACAACGTGACAAAGAGGTTCAGGGTCTCGATAGGTGCAAAAAATGCATATGCCTACAAAATAAATAACTGGAATTGTGTACGTGGAACTTAATGATCAAAAAGTTATTTTGTAATGCAGCAGGAAAGTAAAACAACGGAATTCAGCTAGGGGATGAAGGTCTGTTTCATTCACATTCACGCTTCTCAAATGTTATCCTTTTGCACAACATTATTTTATCTTTAGAACCGAGAATTTTTATCCGGTCAAAAGCGATAGACTTTTATGTCAAGAACTCTCGGCGCTCGGAGAGAAACAGCTCGAGTGTTTGAATCAACATTTGTTTATTTTGGATATAAAAGCAAACACAATATACTTTATACTAAATTGAATTTTTTCGGAGTTTTTATTCTTTATACTTACACATAATTTGTTTAATAGCGGTATGTTTGTAAACATGATAATAGATAAATAAAAATATTACGCAGACAAACAACATGCATCACAGTTTGTCAGGATGAGTAGAATAGTTATGCGCTTCTTCGATGTAAATAAAAAAAATGTTTCATTTTTTGTCTCCTCCGTCGTTGCATTCTAAATATAATTCAAGAATGACGTTAACATAAATTGAGTTGGCCAGTTCGGTACGTTGCTTACTTTTAATAAATAGCGTGGAACCTAAACATGTATTCGGACAAAACTTCATATTTTTTAAATTTGACATAATTATAGGTAACTGATAGTTCATTACTTTTGTAAAATAAAATAGAAAAATCTTATTCCAACGCAATCGACAGTAATTATCATTATTTACGGACAAATTTATAAAACAAGACCGACAAACTACACTCGACGCTGTGAAAGCTAGACTTTTACGTTGAGCACTCTCGACGCCTGGAAAAGAAACAGACCAACTGTTTAAATCAACATTTTCTTCTCTTTATACGACCATAATGACATGTGTACTGAAAATAGTAAGAATTTACGTTTACGTCAAGTTTAAGCTGCCTTAATATTGAGCAACATATTTTTCTTCCTATTTTTTTAATAGTAAAATGACTGAAGACAGGTATATAAACGAAAGTAATGACGAATTAAAAAAAAAATAACCCTAGACTTGGCTCTAGTTTCACCTAACACAATTCGAAATCAAAATATAATTCTCCAACATTATTCTGTTACTTCCTGTATGAAGCATTGATAACAGAAATATATATGACGCCATTTTTCACGATCATAATAATTAAACGGAAATACGTAACAGGTTGACGAGAATAAAATGTTATATTTCATAAAACCAGATAGGGGAATAGCATCCGTTACCAAAAATATTTCTTTGGCTTTACCCTACGCAGCCACTAAAGTTACGACCGAAACTAGTAAATTGGTTAGATATCCTGCGATTCCTGTCTTCTTATGAACAGGTATAGATTTAGTGATTCTGGGATAATGTAAGAAACAATAGGTAAGGTATAGGTAAGTACATCACATCGTGCAATAGAAATTCATTGAATGCCAACGAATTCCATTCTGTTCTGTGGAACGGAGTACTGTGGAGCGTGTGATATTTAAACAGAGGCGGATTCTGTGGGTACGGTTTCGTCACCTTTATAATAATAATCAACAGAAAATACGTATTATTACGTTCAACCTCAACAATATTCAGATTCAATAAGTATTACTTGTGGCAGAAATAACTAACTATAGTGATAGTCACCGTCATTTCGTAAGTATAGGTCGAAATTGATTATATTTATGCTATAGAATTGATCGATTGTTTTATCTCATTACAAGTATGCTAATGTGACATACTGATCAACGTTTCTTTACAAAAATGTTTAATTAGCTGGTATTGGTGAATTTGCATTCAAAAATGTTACATGAATAGTTCCGACAAACCATAAAACACAAAGAGCTAAAGGTACGTATTTCTAGCATAGACGTAACGACATTTTCATAGCTCTCGGCATGGCCTTAATTAAAATGTCATTACCAGAAGGCCTTTGGAAGAATAACACAAGCACCAGTGCAGAGCACAATAAAAAATCAATTTGACAAAATTAAACCAAAAAATACCTATATGAACGAATATATACATAAACGAATTTTCAATAAGTCAATCTTTAAATCTTTTTTTGTTTGTAGTAATAAAATCTGAATTCTAGAAAATCTATTTATGATAGACGTATACATTAAAATACAGTAAGAGTAATTATTATTACTTGGTGTTGTATGATAAAAGAATGAATGATTGTGTGAGTTTTCTCCCAGAACAATAAGCTCAGTATCTGTCGCCGGGTTATCATTTAAAGTATGGCAGATCGCCAACATTCAACACGATATATCGCTGGCATTTTTATCTCGTGTTTCTGCACTCGATGGATTGACGGATGGATCATACATTTTTGGTGTTCAACCCATTCCACATTCGTTTGACGTCTAAATTCTGAAAGTTTCAATTTTCGCACTTTTTATTTAGCTTTACTTTTAGGTTGTGTGTTTCTATATATATATGTATTTCCCTTTTTACTCTTTTTTTTCTATATAATTCTATGCTCAATGGTTCTTTTTGATAATCAAAATAAATAAGGAGAAAAATCCAACCTCATTTATAGTGACAGTTACACTTATATTTCTACCGCTTTTCTATTTCTTTAGGATGCTTGTTATAGCCAAAAAATGTAAAAAATAAAACTATCACATCTTCTCCCACCATCACATATCCTACGCCACTTTATCGCTTACACTCCTTAAGTATGCAAAGCTCTCGAAAAGGCTGACAAAGAGTGTCTTCGCGGAATCTATCAAAGTTGAATGGCGCGCATTAGCATAACTCCACATCTAATGCAGAGCTGCTAAGGTCCTGAATTAAACATTTGTTTCTGTTGAAAGACAATACTTTTCTGAAATCTGCGTATTCTCCTATTAGCAAGAAGATCTGTACAGATTTAGTATAAACTGCAATATTTTTACTTCGGGTGCTATATGATGTTCAAGCAACAAACGGATTGCTCTATTGTTATTGTGTTCATCTGTTATTAAAATTGTCATTCAACCCAATACAGGATTCTATTTCTTCAAGCTATTATATAGTGCTCGGTTCTTTTGACTATACTATCTACATGCTAAGAAGTCGTTCTATTGAATCTGCAAATATAGAGTATGTCAGTAAGTGCATATAAAATGGGTATTTTCACAACCCATTTTTGTCGTTTTACACAATTTATCTAGTAATATCTATTAGATTTTATATTAATACTGCCTCTTTGATCCAGTGATTGGAAAGCGCGACCGCTAATCGAGAGATCTAGAGTTCATTTCTCAATTAATAAAGTCATTTGTCTAGTTACAGCACAAACATCATATTAATAAGAATGCATTTAGTAACCCTTGGTATTGGATCAACTCGAAGTAGGTAAAGCGAGCGTCGCTACTCTTAAGAACTAAGATTGTCGCTTCCTCTTTACAATTGATCACATACGCTCACACTGTAAAGACAAACACAATCATTGTCTTAAAACAATTGTTTCACAAGGGAACTGTTGTAATGGAAACATTTCTCCGGGCATGCCACGTACATGTCCTAGAACCGTACCTTCGGGTAAAAAAACTTATCGCAAATTCCTTACCTTGAAAGTATTTTGTAACGGCTCTTAAGTTTCATAAGCCTGTCAGGTTTCCCATTAACAGTGTTATCGGCCTCTTAAAAACCGTCAGCGAAGGTATCGGCGACCCTATTAACGAAATTAAGAAGGCAATTAAAACATCCCCCTGTCATTAAGGTTATGGATGATTTATGATCTTCGGAAACATCTGACGAAGGCGCCGGCTAGTTATCAATCACTTTAAATTGACTCGTGAAATAAAAAAAAATATTCTTCGATAGATGTCTGTCATAATGTGAGAGATATTTTTGCTTCTGTGGCTTTCGGATGATTGATGAATCGGCATCGGTATAATGGGCTCCCATTTAACTTTTATGCATAAGCGGTTTCACGCCAAATTATATAATGAAATGGTTATTTTATTTTCGTTTAGCTATAATTTTGTGAACATTCATGAATAAATAATTGGTGCATGCTGCTTTAGTCATGCTTTAATAATTGTATAATAAAACGGCTTTTTATAAAGCTGGTTATTCTCTGCGGTTTTAATTCCGCTCTTGTTGAAATGATAAATTCGCTCAACATAAGTATGCTATTTGTGTAGGCATGTGCCTTTTGTGCCTATTGCCTGTGGTTATAGGCAGTAGGTTTGCGTAAATAGTTGCCAATGCGTTTTCTTCTATGAAGGATATGGCTATGATCAGGTATGGCATAAAGTTCTTCAAAGAAAGCTTTAACAGCCTCAGCTGGTAACCCGTAACGCTGACATATCGATGGTTCTAACGTATATAAGAGACAGTCACCACCTACGATAACGTAAGCCGTTTGTTTGTCAATGTTGCAAATATCTATAGGGGACGGTGGCAAGGAAACAACATTACAGGTTTTATATTGAGAAAGATTACTTTAGGAAGCCCGCTGCCTCTAAGTTATACACAGTTTAGCTAACTTCCTTGACTCTGTACAATTTATTTCGAAAACTATAATTATCGAAAACAACGATTTACCTCCAGTATTTGTATTATATACGCTAAATAGTTAAACCGACACCAATATTTTTATAGTTTTCCTTACTCCAAATAAATTTTATTTGTGCTATGAACAGCCAAATTTAAATGAATGGATAATAATTTTATAATATATTGTTTCAGATATGGAAACGAGAGAAGTGCACCCGAAAAATAAACACCATTGTTTAATAGATTTGAAATAAAATGAAACTGAATCAAAGAATTTATCCAATGAAGCGCATAATTCCAAATAACGTAGATAGAACAATGGATAACATAAACAAAGTACCATACAAACACAACACCACATACAACTCCATACATTTATATCCATCAAAAAGACCACCTGATAATATAGCACACGAAATAAATACCGAAGACAGAAAAGTAACATACAAAGATGTAAGAAATGGTTCAAGAGAAAGTGATTTCATGATGCTGGTTGAAGATTTCAGTGACTACTTTTATGGGAACGCTAGCCATAACGTGTTTAGTGGCCATAACGATACACTAGATATACTGAACGATGTTTATACAAATTGTACATTTAATGGAACCTTTAACATTTCGTGTTTTGTCCGATCTGATCCAATGCCCGAGTACAATCTGTGGGCATTGTTGTTGTTGATATTTCCATTTTTTACACTGTTCGGGAATGTTTTAGTTATAATGAGTGTTGTGAAGGAAAGGACTCTGCAAACGGTGACGAACTACTTCATAGTAAGCTTGGCGGTGGCTGATTTGTTGGTAGCGGTGGTGGTAATGCCGTTTGGAGTATATTATCTGGTGAGTACTAGATGCTAATTAATTTTATGGCCCATATATGTAGTATTTTAATTTAGCTTTTTAAATATTCGGGAATTAGTTATTCTTTTGATTTACCTATCAGTTTAATATACGGTAGGGCAAAAGTACTAATTGTTATGCGGATTGGCTGCAGTTTTCTTAAAAAGAAAAAAATATGTGTTTTGTTTTCAGAGAAGATTTATTTCAAAGTATAAAATTTAAAACACGGAGCTCAAAAATTATATTCGTCATATGACCACCTCCTGATTAAACGCAAATTTAAATTCGTTTATAGGCGTTTTACACTTTTCATTACGGTTTACTCTTTACGGTACGGCATGGACGGTACTCTTTCTGACACAGTTTAGAGTCGCTTTGCGTCAAGGCTTACGATAAGAACAGTGTGATACAACAGAAGACAAGACAACCAAGAAGACAATAGTTGCCAAAGTAAATTTATCAGCCTATAACTTTAAAGTGGAGCACAGACACCGGAGTAATAAGATTCTGGAAGTAGACGAAGTAGCAAGTTGGAATCCTCTCAGATTCCAACGTGGTTTGACCGCAAACACTTTCCAACTTAGCCTACTGTTTCGAACACTAACTCGGTTACAAACAAACTACGGTTGGAAAAGTGTCACTTAGATTTGTAATACTCAACAAAGACAAGTGTAAATCTGATGCACCTAATTCTGTAAAGGAATAATAATAAATAATAATAATGAATCCATTCACCATTCCACTGTTGGAGATATTACACTCATATTGAGAGGGATAAAGCCATAATCTGTGAAGGAATATAGAGATATTATTAATATTCTCAAGTAGGTAATCAAATATATAGTTATTTTAGTAAAACCTTGCGTGAGTACGCGTTGATCCTGATTTTTATTTTCAGTTAACGGTCATTAAACCTTTTCCGATGCTTAGGACGGTAAAGAAATTCGTTCACATTTCAGTTCCAAATTTGCCAGCACGAACTAATCCATATTTAGTAAACGCCACTTAAATTTTATAATACGGCAGTAATATAATGAGCCAATCAATATATGTATATTGTGAAATTTTCAACCATATTAGTTTTCAGATGCTAATTTAGACCAATGTAGAAAATTTAAATTTATTCGATAAAAGTTCATCGCAGTAATTATCACTAGTGGGCTTAAAATTGTGATAAACTACTAATGTGCACAAGCTTGTTTCTACGAGCATAATATTCGACGCTAGACATTTTGGGACTTCATAACTCATTTAATTTTACGCTATGGATAGTGTACTACGATTCCATAGTGACACATATAACGTGGGATTTTACTACAATCTTCTGCCTACTTCTGCGGGGATTACAAACCTGGTGTTATGATATCGTTTAATTTGAAGTTTTAACATTATTAACTTTTATAAACAAAAACATAACATCACCCCTGTAATCCTGGAAGGGGTAGGTAAAGGAGTGTGGTACACTCCCACGTTTCACGAGTTATCTTTACGTCCCATGGAATAAGTGGTGAGCCTGTTGCCATACACCGGATACGGATCCAGACTCCGAGTCACTAATAGAAATTCTAGATTAGAATAATCCGATGACCGTCAAATTAACTTTTATAATATCTTGTATAGAGTACATATACATAGATATGTATATTAAATATATATTCGATATCAAAAAGTTCCTATGCACACCTGTTTTTTATCACTCCGTAAAAATAATAGTTAAATAGTGTTTAAAAGTGCGTGTTCAGAGAAAAAAAGTACATTCCCGATAAGATAAGAAGTGGATCCGTCTTTTCGTCAAATCAGTTGTTTAAAAATCTCGTGATATCTAAAGAAATAAGTGTTTTAAATTTCAAAAAATTCAAAAATTCAACGGATCGTCTGACGTGCGTACGTTCACTTGCCGCGGGCCGTGCGTGCATGAGTCATCATATTTAGGCGTGCTGCGTTTCAACGTGCAAGTGAGCTCACTCCGTGCTTCGTTTGACAACGCGTTTAGTACGAATATAACAAACGTTAAATACTATGTCGCAACCTAAAACAAAGTATGGCTGTTGCGAGCGATTGACATCGTCACCGCATAAATTAAGCTGTAAATTATGCAAATACAAATTTCATTTAAGCTGTGTAAATTTACAAAAGCCATTCAAAGACCTGTCCGAAGAGTTTAAGCGGAATTGGATGTGCCCCAGCTGTCGCAGTAAGGTGCCTAAATCAGACAATACCAACACACCAGTCAGAGCTGCCTGTCAGCATTCAGCGGGCAACGAGCAGGACGAATTATCACGAAACGTCACCACAAAGAGAGGAGGGCAATCGGGCAAAAGCATATCCTCTGAGGAACCGTTACATGACATTCGAAATATAGTCAGACAAGAATTAGAAAGCGTACTTGATAATTTTAAGAGCAGCATATTGAAACAATTTGACTTTAGGGTACAAGAAATTTTAGACAGTTTCAAACAAATATCGGCTTCCTTATCTGTAATAAAGGAGCAGCAAGAAGTTATAAGAGAAGAAGTGACGTCAAATACATTACAAATTAGAAGGATAGAGTCTGAAAACGCGTCCTTGCGATCTTCACTTGCGGACCTTAACTCCAGATTAGCCCGCACTGAACAGTATTCTCGAGCCAATAATTTGGAAATACAGAATATTCCAGAACACAGATCTGAAAATCTTATCTCTATTGCTAAACAAGTAGCTTCCGCCATAAAATTTAAATTAAATGAGTCTGATATTCATATATGCACTAGAGTAGCTAAAGTAAACCGGGATAGCAAACGCCCGAGACCAGTCATTGTAAAATTTAGCTCACCCAGAGTCAGGGATGAATTTTTAGCAGCCACTTTAAGATTTAACAAAAAAGCCAATAGTGTATCCGATAAGCTTAACACAACTCATCTTGGGATAAGCGGTGAAAAAAAACCAATTTATATCGTCGAACACCTCTCGCCGGCGCAGAAAGCTGTCCACGCAGCCGCTCGTATCAAAGCTAAGGAGTTGAGCTACAAATTTGTCTGGGTTAAGGGTGGAAAAGTGTACATGCGTAAGACAGAAACGTCCGATTATAAACTGATTAAAAGTGTTGAAGAATTGTCGCAACTTAATTAATATTGACTTGTATCTATACTTATTTTATACACTTTCTCTTTAGTTTTTATAGACTCATTTGTTCAACTTGAGACAATTCCGAATGTTAGATTACTTAAAAATTTATTATCAAAACGTAAGGGGTCTCAATTCTAACTTAATAGCGGTACGTCAACAAATAATTAATAATGATTATGACATCTATATATTTACAGAAACATGGCTAAACGGGGGTTGTTTTGATTCCGAAATTTTTGAGAATGGATATGAAGTGTATAGGCGGGACCGTGAAACATCATCGATCTCCAAAGGTGTAAGAGGAGGAGGCGTTTTGATAGCGGTGTCGAAACGGCTGGTATCAAGGAGAATCCAGGAATGGGAAAGCGACTGTGAAGATCTATGGGTATCAGTTGATGCATTGGACCAGACTTCTACAAGTACAAGATTATGTGCTGTGTACCTGCCACCACCTATAACGGATAGAACACTAAAGACTTTCATGGACAAAGTAAGTTGCAATCTAGAATCACGCGTTGACTTCAATTATACTGTGATCGTTGGGGACTTCAATATGAGTAATATAACGTGGACGACCAACGCTGATAATGACTGTGACGACTTTGCAACGCCTTCTGGTTATAGTAATCGAGAACTTTTATGTAGCTTCATAGATTTCATTGCACTACACGGTATGAAACAATACAATTGTGTGACAAACATTCAGGATAAAATACTGGATTTAGTTCTTTGTGACAATGATGTGTTACATGTTTCTGAATGCATGTATCCCGTAAGAAATATAGATATGTATCATCCAGCTTTAGAGATTACAATGAAAATAAGCTATGCAAGTAAAAAAAATGTGCTTTCTTCTCGACTAAATTTCTACAAGGGCGATTATGAGTCTATACGAAAATATCTTACTTCGGTATCCTGGGAAAGAGAATTAAGTTCTTTCAAAAATGTCAATGACATGGTGTCAAGGTTTTACGACATACTACACAATGCAACTAAATTATACATACCTATGACTGTACCTAAAAATAATTCGTACCCTATCTGGTTCTCACATCATTTACTGCATTTACTGAAACAAAAAAACAAATATCACAAAAAATATAAAAAATATAAGAATCCATTGGACGAAATCGAATTTAATTATTTAAGGGATGATTGCAACATACTTATGAAAGAGTGCTATAATAAGTACATTGATAGTATAGAGAATAGTCTTTTTAGAAATACAAAAAAATTTTGGACATACATAAAAAACCTTAGACGTAACTGCTCTTCATTCCCAGCCACTATGACCTTAAATAATAGGGAGACGTCAGACATCGAAGATATTTCTAACATGTTTGCGAGTCATTTCTCCTCAGCTTATGAAGAAGAAAGTGAAGATGGAAATAGTGACGCCTGTGACACTTCATCAGTTCTTGAATACAACACCGACACATTAAATTCTATTCAGTTCAAATCAGAAGAAGTGAAGAAAAAGTTAAAGAACTTAGACTGTACTAAAGGCATGGGACCCGATAATATACACCCACTACTCCTTAAGCACTGTGCGGATATATTGGCTTCACCAATTACTACTTTATTTAACCTCTCTCTTCGAACGGGTGAATTCCCCGAAAAATGGAAAGAAGCCAGGGTGATACCGTTATACAAATCTGGAAAAAAAGAGTTAATATCAAATTATCGACCAATATCCATTTTATCCACTGTATCAAAAGTATTTGAGTCTTTAGTACACCCCATCCTGTACGGTCATATACATAAAAATATCACTGTTGACCAGCATGGTTTCATCTCTAGAAGGTCAACTAATACAAACTTGGTACTCTTTTCATCTGACTTAAGGGATGCGCTTGATCATAATATTCAGGTCGATGTAATATATACTGACTTTTCTAAAGCTTTCGACAAAGTCAACCATAGCATCCTCATTAACAAATTACTCGCATTTGGAATATCCGATAAAATGTTAGAATGGTGTGCATCTTATCTTAGAAATCGCGTGTCAAGAGTCGCAGTTTTGGGCAAACAATCGAAACATTATTCTGCAACATCTGGTATCCCTCAGGGATCTACACTCGGGCCTCTATTCTTTAATGTGTTCATTAATGACATTACGCGTATTATAAAACATAGTAGTATATATCTCTTCGCGGATGATCTTAAATTATTTAAACATATAATTAGTACACATGACGCAATACTCCTTCAAGATGACATGGACTCGATTTATAAGTGGTGTAAAAATAATAAAATGTACCTGAATAATTCTAAATGTCAGTATATACAATTTACAAGAAAACGTCATAAATTGCAAACGAATTATGCTATTGCCAGTAACCAACTTAATCCTGTTAGTACAATTCAAGACCTGGGAATATTAATGGACAGCAAGCTAAGTTTTCATGACCACATAGATAAAATCGTAATGGATGCAAATAAAGCATTAGGCTTTATTCTTAGATGCACAAGAGGCTTTAAAAAAGTAGCTTCGGTAATTCATCTGTACAATAGTTACGTTAGGAGTAAGTTGGAATATTGCAGTAATGTTTGGAGTCCGAACTATAAAGTCCATAGCGACAGAATTGAACAAATCCAAAAACATTTTGTTCGTAGCCTGGCTTATAGATATAATGCGCCAAAAAACCTTAAATCATACGCAGATAGAACCGAGTACTTCAACCTTGTAATACTATCTGATCGTCGAGCTTATATAGATTTAAAATTTCTCTATAAACTAATTCATGGATGCATCGATTCTGAATCACTGTTAAGCAGACTGAACTATAATGTTCCCGCGAGAATACCAAGAGCTCCGTGCAGGTTGTTTGAGCCAGGTCTTTCAAGAACAAAATTGGGCCGTTTCTCACCCATGGTTCGCGCTGCCCGCTTATACAATGAATGTGTTAAAAGAAATCCTGAAATCGACATCCATTTCAATAATATATCCATTTTTATGAATAATTTAAAAAAAATCGACGTACCTCTATTAAGTATAATGTAAATTAGTTAATAATAAATATGTGAGTAAATCATAAGAATGTTAGTAACAGTAAATAATAATATTAGTAGAGAGTAAATAATAAAAATGTCAGTAAATAATAAAAATGCTAGTAAATAATAAAATTTTAGTAAATAATAAAAATGTTAGTAAATAATAAAAATGTTAGTAAATAATAAAAATGTTATTAAATAATAAAAATGTTAGTAAAGAATAAAAATGCTAGTAAATTTAAATTTAGTAAGCACTCTTAAAATTTAAAAAAAAAAGTAGAAACTTTAGGATTATAAACGTAAACAGTATAATTTACATAATTTTGTAATGTAATAAACTAAGGCGTAGGCAAATTAGAATAGTGCATGTTGTGATTACTTGTAATTGTGAGATCAGTTAGCAATGGTCCATATATGACATTCTGTAATTTTATGATTGTATTTGCTGATTCTTGTGTTAGTAATCCAATAAATAAATAAATAAATAAATAAATATGTTATATCTATAGATCCGGTTCTATACGCATGTAGGTACATATAATAAGTTTTACATCACAGACCACACGCAGACATGCACCCGGTCTCAGCAAACACTAATGGCAAAAAAATGCGCCGTAAACACCCATTTCGTATATACGTACCCATTCGTTATATACACTCCGCGTGAGTAGAAGACGCTACTACATACTACAACAAAATTTTATATCATACATGTTAGTATACACTTTGTAGCGAAGAGATTGTGACTATAGTGAAGGAAAATGTCCATTTATTAAGTCAATAACATCTAAAGAATGTCGATGGATGCAGGTGCCAAGTGAGACCAAGACTCGCCTATTTTGACCTACTAAGTCAACTACTCGCTGCCGGGGGAGTGAGTAGTGTCTAGAGAGAGCGTGGCTAGAGAGTGTACAAGATAAGGTATATCAGGATCCAGTATCAGGATCACCACTTCTTTCAGATTGGAAACTATAAAATGTTAACATTCGGAATGCACCTAACGCCATCTGTGGAGGATTAATGAAAACTAGCAACACCTCACCGTTTACTCCATTTTCCTTGATGATGGCCGACGGCGGCTTGTCCTCTGGTATCGGAGGCTCTTCGTCTTCATCCGAACTGTCGTTCCTCTGCAGCTTCTTCGCAACCTCGATATGCTGTCTGCCATACTGCAAAGAGCGAGAGTTGTGATTTTATTACTTCATACTGACTAAACAGATATTTGAAGTACTATTATTATTGATATATCGCCACGCCAGATGCCGGTAAGTAATTTTACGGGGTAGGCAGAAGATACTAACTGCGCAATATTCCCAATTTAAAGTTATTAAAACCCGGTAGTACTTCCCTTTTGTAATATCCCATTGTAAACGAAATCTTTATTTAATTAAGATTAACTCTCCAATCTTCTTATGCTTAATGAGTTCTATTATCTATGAAAATAGATAAAAACAATTGACTATTATTACGTCAAAATAGCACACGACAAATAGATAATTAATGTCACTTGATTAAATATACAGAGTTTCTTCATAAAACAAAAAAAAACAATTATTAAAATAAGTCATCAACTTTTTCAATTAAATTGAATCCGCGTGAAACAATTGACGGCAATAAAATTAATTAAATTAGACGGCAAATTAATTTAATGTGTCATTGTATTATGTTGACTGCCTCGTTGGTCGTGTATGAATTTGAATTCGATTCCCGGGTCGAACACTACAAAAAGTTCTAAT
>DWEC01000068.1:0-23150 GCA_018245735.1 Microceris miodesmiata
GTCGTTAGTTCATGTTACTACAATTGATTTACGTAGGCGATGCCGTTTGTTATGAAAATTAAACAGGTGTGCATTACATGTGCTACCGGTCGAACTAGAACTTGATTAGCGAGTTTTTTTAAGGAATCCATCAAGCATTCGCATAAAACTGATTGTTGTATAGCCAGTTTACAGTAACCTCAAGATCGAAGTTTCGTTAGGATTTATCAGGCGACATGTAAAAAATCATACCATACATGTATATGAAAAAGCTTGGATACTAATAATATGGTGGGACATCTCCACATGCACTCTCATCCTAAAGAGGGCTTATGTTATGATGACCATCTGGCTGATTATGTGTATATTGAAGCTTTTTGTTTTAATTTGCACATAGATAAGGACCAAAACCTTGTGCTCATGATACAAATATTTATTCTAGGTGGAAAATGAACCCACGGTATCTAGCTCAGCAGCAATTTTACAGCCATATTACTACATGATCATTTGTTTTATTCGACGTACACAATTATGTAGTTAAATTAGCAGAAAAATATTTATCAAGATGTCATCAAACTAAGGAATAAGACCATTAATAAATTAGTAAAGGGATAGAATTAACATTCTATCGTTTTTCGTTCGTTTTTTTATCCAGTTGTTTGGGAATGCATTGAAAAGACAATTTTAAATTATGTATGATATATCAGTATATAAGTTATCTCCATAGAAAAAATCCAAAAAATTGCTTCAATTTATTCGATATGAATCTGGTAGACAAGTTGACACTCTTATTTTTATTATTAATTAAGTAGTATTGAAAAAATACAAAGGAACATTAGAGAAATTATTCAACGATTTTTGTCACACAATTTTTGCTTTTCACATTTTATGAGTATTCTCATTTGCTTTAAATATACATACAATGTACTATTTTAGATTACTAATCAAGTTTTTATCCCGAAGTATTCACACAAGATATATATTCACTATAATTATATGAATTGGCTAATCCAACCTATGAGTTTGAACCACTTAAAGGAAATGCTGTCATCTGCTATAAACAATATAATTTATTATAACAATCAATCATGTTACAAATAATAGTGGCAACATTTTAAAATTGACAGCTATAGTTACAGATAAAATAGATGTTTATAATAAATGAATAATTAGTGCAATTACAAAAATTTAAGCTTGGGTGACAAAGTCAATATTACAGAGCTATTATGAATTCTGTCAAAGTGTGTCACTTTACAAATGACACAAGTCGTAAATGATTTCTTAATTGATTTATCATGCTTACTGTTACACAATGAGACCTATTTGCTAGGATAAAAAAACTATGACATTAATTTGAAAAACGATAATGAAACTTAACATGGAAAAGTAACAATACTTTCATATAATCATAAAACCAAGAGAGGAACACAACAAGATCCCGAAATCCGTCTATATATATGACCGTCTATATATATATTATGACATACAGAGCCGAGATGTGGACACTCATGGTGCGACTGATACACCAATTTAAGGTTGTTCACCAAGTAGTGGAGAGGGCTATGCTCAGTGTCTCTCTGAAGGATCGCATCAGAAATGAGGCGATCTGAGAGAGAACTAAAATTATTGATATAGACCAAAGCATTAGCAAGATGAGGTGGCAGTGGGCTGGTCACATCTGTTACAGAGCAGATAACCATTGGAACAGATGTGTTCTGGAGTGGAGACCGTGACTGGCAAATGTAGCGTAGGACAGCCTCCAGCTAGGTGGAGTGACGGTATACGCAAAGTGGCTGGCAGTGGTTGGATGTGAAGAGCTGAAGGTCAAGCTCAGTGGCATGCTATTGGAGAGGCCTATGTCCAGTAGTGGACGGGAGTAGGCTGATAATGATGAAGTTGGGTTGTTTTTGGAGGAGTTTGTTTATTAATGCTCATAATCTATTATGTTGGCAATCCTACTATATGAGGATGTGCCAAATGAGACTAATATACAATTTTCATTGGCTTTCTACATTGGTTTATCTATTTTACTTACCAACAGTTTGATATCTTTAATTAAATATTGATTCACAAACTTAATAGTTAGTGAAGAGTGGGAATAATATCACTCCTATACCATACTCCTTACCCAGATACAGGAATGACATCATATTACTTATTTTAAGTTGATAATATGGTTAGTAAAATATTATTACATATAATTGTATAATTATTAAATGTATTGAATATGATTGTACAATAATGAGATACACAACACTTTTATTAAATATTTTTAATATCCTATTACCTTGCTTATATACCATGAAGAAATAATATATCAATTAAAATGTATTTATTGCCATTGACAACAAAATAAAGATAACATCAGCAAGTGTTCTATTCCCCCTTTGCACCATAATTAAAGATTTAACTAGAAAGAAAAAATAAGGAAGTTGTTATGTCATTTATCATATGATTCAATCAGTTTTTGTTTAACATTTAATGCAATAATGAATATGGATGGATACATTTTTTTATGTTTTAACAAAAATGCTTATTTAATTGATGTTCAATGATAACAATGCTTGTATTAGATTGTTGGATTACATCCATCCCCTTTCTCATCACTTCAATGGGAGCATTGACAAATGATGCCTTTACTATTTAGATAATAGCAGGTCTAGACAGAATGGGTCATCAGAAGAGAAAAACTACTCAGCAGTTGCAAAAATTATGCAAGTTGTATCTACATACATATATATTATGCATAAAATATATTCAATTTTTTCGAAAAATCTAACCACATGCTAAATATAAAATGCTTTATTATAATATTCAAGTGTACGGAGTAATCTAACAATATTTTTTTGTATAATGTTAAATTTTCCTAAGCAATTTAAATATAGAAAACAGGCAGGTCGCCAGTTTATATATTTTTTGCCAAATTAGTGTTTATCTATCATCTCAAACAACAGTATAAAAGACATGACAAGTAGTAAGCTGATTAGCAACCTTTTTTTGTTTGTTTTTTTTTTAATTTCATACAGATGTCTATGGTCTGAAATAAATGTCTATATAGAATGGCTTCATGGTTTTTCTATGAATTCATATAAATTGCAGCTTTAATTTATTGATATCAAGATACATATCAGTATGAACATCAATGTGTTGGTTATTAAAACTGTCAAATAATATTTGGCTAGTCATAAACACCAATTTAGATCTTAGAATTATTTATTGCTATAGATATTATTCATCAAAAACTTTTTAATATTAATCTTTGGACACCTAGTAAGATTGTGATTTTAGACATATCTAATTTACATATTGATAACTTAGTATAAATAAATAACAAGTACATGACAGGACCAGTGAACAACCATTGTAAGTTATAGGAACCATTGCCTGGGATCATAAATTCACCACAGGATTTATCCTAAACTTTGGATGAGTGTGTTCTTACTTGTTATGTGGATACTAACAATAATATATTTTTCAAATAATTTCTCTATGTTTTTATTATATTTATTGCCTGGTGCCATATGGCAATTAAATAATTTTAATGTAATTTGAAGAGTACAGAATACACTTCAATATGGAGTTTGTCGGGTTTTAAGATATTGTCAGTACACTACTTAAATTAATACGTAGTCATAGTATTGCTCTATCTAAAGTTGGAGTTCAATACGCTTATTCCATTACTAACACAAAAATTCTAAATAGTAAAAATAAAGCACACAATAAAAAACTTTAGTGTTAATTTTCTGAATTAAAATTACATATGCGCTAAAACATTGTTTACTTAAAGATCCGACTTGCTAAGTGTGCCAAAAAACAAGGTCAATAGCGAAAGAGAGAGTCACGACATGGATACCATGGGCCATGGAATCTGAAATTTCACTTTAACCCACACACGTTTTGTTCCTGTTTTTCGATTAAAATTTCCGCGTAAAATTACGTCCGACTGCACACACAACGGTAATTATTATCTCCACACGCGATATTAACGATTACACTAACCATGACCCGTAGAAATAAGAAAAGTGCACACATGCATTCCAAATATTAATAATAAATAAGTTGTAAACAAATCAAAACACTTGACACACGCACACTATATATAGAAATCATTTAAATACCGAAGATGAGTTGGTTACGTGAAATTTCACTTTACGAAAAAGAAAATTTTATGTATTAAGCTCACTTACCAGTAAGTATAATATAATAGTATTTCCAATCACGAATTTGCACAATAACACGCCGCTCGCGGACGTTTTCCTAAGCAGAGTGATGGGTAGAAATAGTAAATTGTGAAATTAGACTATTCTGACACTCTCGCCGACATTTTCCGATGTGTATCAACGTCCACAGACTAATCAGAACTGAGCGCCTGTCGCGTTATCGTACTCGGATCACTCAGCTGGGCTTCGTACACGAGCTAAATAAAAAAAAAATTACAGCAATAGCCGAATAGTTGTGTTGCCATTGTAAATTTATCAAGTATATTTTGATAAAATATGTATATTGATTTGATTTAAATAAGTTGATAAAATATTTCACGCGCAAGACTTAACAACATTCAGAGAAACCATCAAGTCCTATCAAGCGATTCCTTTAAGTTGAATACTTTGTGAAAAATACTTGCAAAGCTTTCTTTTAAATTTTGTTTATTTATTTACTATACTACCAATGTTCAATACATTAATATAATACATTAAATATCTGTAAGTAATGAAATACGCAATAATAACTATAATACCTACATAATTATTTCATGGTTTTTAAATTCGCCGTTTTCGTAAAGCATATTTATTTGATATTGGTTTAATGAAGACAATTAAATATGTTATTAATGATGAGGTCGTTGCGCCGTAGATCTAGCTTAACACTCGCCGATCGTGTTCGCAATTCTGATGTAAGAAAGATGCTTTGTATGAAAGAGAGTATCGGTGTAAAAATGAGAAAAGGCATGGTCCGATGGTTCGAACATGTTGAGAGAATGGCTGATGAAAGAATGACGAAACAGGTATACAACGCGAATATCGATGGACGCAGGTGCCGAGGGAGACCAAGACTTACCTATCTAGACCAAATAAATAAGGTTTTATGTGATGGGGACGTTGGAAGTCTCCGAAACCGGCGTGCATGTATGAAAAGAGTGATGAACGTGAACGAAGCACGACAAGTGTGTAAAAATAGAGATGTCTGGTACTCTGTGCCCTCTGCTCGTGAATTATCACGCCAGGTCCCTTGCGGGTATGTATGTATGGTCCATATGTATGTATGGTCCATTTGTATGTATGTATAGATGATGACGTCGTTTCACGACTTTAATAAAACAGTTAAATGCAGATGGGTTCACAAAGCCCCTGATCTGCTGGAGTAACGCCAATCAAGAGAGATTTATACCCAACAGTGGACTTAAAGCATGATAAGCTGATGAATAGAATCCAATTTAAATAAATATACTTTAAAAAGCTAAAAAACACGCTTTTATAGCACGTCGAACTAAAAAGTAAATAATAATTTTAAAAAAACGTTGGATGCTCGATATATATACGAAAAGGGTGGCACGGAGCGCCCCATGCTTTTTTCACAATAATACTAATATTTTTCGTTCATTTTTTTATTCTACCTATATTATGAATTATTTTGTCATTTTTATGATAGGTACATACATACATGATGATAGGTACATACATACAGATTGCATACAGGTAAACATACAGGTGAAGCTGATATAAAGCGTGTAACCAAATAAATTGAAGGAAAGTTACATAGATACAAGCAAACATACAGGTGAACCTAATTTAAAGCGTAGGTATAAAAAATGCATTAGCGAAGTGAATTGATAGTTTTAGGGTACCGTATAAAAAAATTAAAACCCTTATAATGTAATATGGCTGGACACGCCATTGAAACACTGTATATGTACTTCAATTTTATTTATATGGAATTTTTTATTTTACCAATGAACTAAGCTAATATCAACTCCCACACAAAATAATTACAAAAAAATATATAAGATTTCATATAAAAATAGGCGTACATGTACTTAAGCTACGTTTGTATGTGTATTCGAGACATGCACTTAGAGAATTCATTTTGTATAGCATATAAAGTTTTATAAAAAGCGAACTTTAAAATAAACAACCATTTTATATGTTTTGATTCATATTATTTCATACATGAAAACATCCATTACAACAGTTGCAATGTATGTCGGATAACTCACAAATAAAACCGTGCCTTCATTCTCAACAGAACTATTGAAAATATCACTCTTTCGAAAACAATATCTTCTAAATGACAACCTGGTGGCATTTTTAACTTCAATTTCTTTCGCATTTGTAAGGGCTCTATAGAATGCAACAAAGTATGGTATGATCACAGTTTTACCAAACCATACCCAAATTAAAACGAACGTCAGAGTTAGTAATATCACTTGGCAGAACATGTAGAAGTAATAAGGGAATATTATAGGGTCAGGAGTAGTTAATCTGGTGATTTTGCATACGATCCATTGTATCATCATCCAGTATACGAGACATTGATTAGTACCCGCACAAAGTGACACGCAGCAGTCCCACAGCCTACCACAAAGGATGTATGGAAAGCAAAATATCTCCCACCAGTTGTATTGAAATACTTCGTCAATTTGTGCATGAAAACGTTCGCCTTCTATAGCATCGCATCGAAACCTTTGCGGACGCTTTCTCTGTTTCTTCGGTGCCATTTTGTAATATTGATAATCCTGTTATTATTAATTAAATGAAATTTTCATCTTCTTTTTACACATAAATATAGATAAAATTATCAGTAAAATATTTCACAAAATTATTTCATGACAGTAATATATGACATTACAATAATATCAATTATTAACATCAATAATTGAAAAGATTGTTTTAGAATGCTGTATGTGCTACCAGTGTATGTTTTTTTCATATCTATCTGCAATATTCATACCTGTTGATCTGTTTTCATATTCTTGCTGGCAACTATTTTACAATGTCTTGTAAAACGTATTAATGTACTAGCAACTCATTCAGTTTTAAGTTGACGATGGCGGGGTGGGTATTTTCAATGATGTTTTGAGTGAAATTACGAAGAAATCGCGCAATTATTATGTTACGAGAGTTCAACATTACTGAGGCGCTAAAGGATTTGCTGTAATTGCTAATAAATCAAGAATTAGTCGCAGGTAAGTTCCATCCGATATTTGATTTAAAGTGAAAGTTAAATGAATAAACTTGAGAAGTATGTACTAAAACTTTGCATATAAGTAATGACAATATTTTTTTTATAGTAATTATCATATTAATTAGAAATTGTTCTAAAATAAATGAGTGTTAATACTACTATCAAACATTAAGTATATAAAACAGGTTTCGTTGGCCTTGCAAAACATTGCAAGTTATTTTTTCCTAACAATACTTCCTAGCAATAAACAGCCTTGACGAGTTGGAAACAGTCAAATCTAAGTTTGAAACAGTATAAATCAATATTAAATTTATAATTAGCTGTTATCAAGTTATCTACTGGAAATGATTCGCAACTATAAAAGTTACGAAATATGTATTTTGTACTGGTGGCAGTCTTACATCATAAAGCTAAGGAGTAATGGAGTAATTTGCCTTTATGTACTTACATAATTATACTGCTGTACATAATTATTTAGAAAGAGATACTTTTAAATAACTGACATTTGGGTGCAATTTGTAGCTTATGGAACAAAGCGTTCTGGGGTCTGTAATATCTCGTTTATTGCTTTTTTCATGGTCATCTAAAAATATTTTGATATGTGAGATATCTTTTGAAATACTTTTCCTTCCGACCTATCATCCATCCTATACTTTCCGGTACAAGGTTTAAGCGACTTAAGCATGCCATCTTTATCGGAATCTAACCTGAAGAAAACATGACGTATTTTGTAGTTATGAACGAATCAATATTTTTCCTTGTTATTATTCTTTTCGTAGATTTTTAACTTAAAAGACTCGAGAAGTATCCAGAGAATCGGATAACTTCTCTGAAGTCTGAACATCTTTTCAGTGGCGTAATTATTTATTTCTCCCTTATACTCTTAAAGTTTTGCTGGATTCTTACAATATTAGTTCGTAGGTTTAATTGCTGATGTTTACCTATTTTAAAAATATGCGCCCTAAAAGGTCAAATATCACTTGCGTAACGGAGAAGGATAGCGTTGAGAGTAAACCGGAAAACATTAGGAGTCTCTATAATGTTATATGGGGGTGTAACGCCTTTCAATCGGTAAATGGCGGATTATGGCCATACCCCTTCTCGTTTTCAGATAAGATCCAACAGTTAAATGATGACAGTGTTGATGATGATTGAATGACTGACGCAAAAAATTTCTCTTGTAAGTACGATCGCGTCCTATCTCATATTTGAGAATAAATAGGAATTTTGCAATAACTCATGATGATAATGATGATTATTACTGTAAAGCGTATCCATCTTTCTAAATTGTATTTTGAATTTATTCATATAATCGTATGTGACAGTCATGTTGGTCATCTGGCTGCTAGAGCGTCTGCTAAGCTAGAGGGGGTTCAAACCAGAAGGCTTTAACCACCCCATTTCTTCCAGAGTTTCTGATTTTTAAAAATATGAAATTCCTTGTAGTAGCACAGTCTCCGGTTTTGCCTGGTGTGTCGCAATAGGTTCACCCTTTATTACATGGGACGTAAAATATAGCTGGTGAAAATTGGGAATATAATACTCTCTTCTCTAACCTTTGGGAAAATACAGGCGTGATGTTATGTGTTGACACGTACACTGTATTATACAAGAAAGGAATATGTATGATTATAAAACTATCATTTTCATACACCTTCCTAAATGCAGGTTTCGTACGATTAAAAGTTGAAAATATTTAACAATCTTTTACACTGACACTAGTACCTCGCGGTGCTGTAACACGGTTAAACTTTGCTCGGCTTCGTTGATAAAAAATCTCAGTAGCCTCCAGAAGTTGTCTGAAAGACATTTTTATAGTACGCACTATTTCAGTGCGTGTATGTGAACAGTCAGCTTATCGGAGTCTCGGCGGTTCCGATCACGGCTTATTTGTGTCTTGGCGTCCTTGGCAGTTCCGATCACTTCTGCCTTACGACAATCTATATAGATTTAGCGCTGCCTTCCATTCCTTTAATTTTCAAAGTATTTTTAGGTATTTCCTTTAAGACATAAGTATCGTCACTTTTAGGTTCTATTGATCTAATATCACTTACCCAATAAGATTAAACCCTCATTGGGTACATGATATCTTACGTACGTGGTTTCTATGATTTTGTCATTAATCACGGCTACATGCTTGAGATCCAGGTCTTGATTTTGGATTTCTCGTAATAGGATGTCCTTAGATAAAGGGCTTATCATGTCACTGGCAATGTTTCATGAGTTATTCTATTTCACGGCAGATTACGCATCCGATGTAGAAATTCAGATAGCTTTTGGCTGCCAATTTCTACCTCTCTCAATATTTCCGGAAAATGTTTGGTTTACAATTCTCTATCGGTAAGCGAGTTTTTAGCGATCGAAATTTTTGCCGTTTTTAAGTTTTGGGTTTTCAAAGATTTTCCTTACAGTCCTGGACTCACCCCAGCGACAAACATCCAGCCTTAGCTGAATCGTATTTAATATGTTCAGCATAAATATAAGTATATAAGCATCACTTACGTAATATCATGTCTGTAATCCCCGAAGAGTTAGGCAGAGGAATGCAGGACACTCCCATGTTTCACTGGTTACATTTACATCCCACTATGGAATTGGTGGTGAGCCTATTGCCAAAAGCATAACTTAAATTGGTAAATTTATCTCCAAAACTGTCCATTTTTTTGATTTGTGGATTTACATATATAAACTTTGGATCATCTTTTTACAGACTTATGACCAAAATTTCATTGTAATAAATAAAACACTATTTTTTTATACCAATAAGAGTTGATGATATCCTTTATATTGATCGTATTCTTTACATTGATATCTGGATTTTGAATAAATCGCAATAAGGCAACTACAATATATTGATGAAAACCACACCGCAAGTAGATTAAACCATTGCCAAAAATAGTATGTGCAAACAAACAGAAAATCTAAAAATCATTGTTATGGGTTCTATTGTGCTAATAATGACCTTTAACAATAAATTATACAAAATATCTTTTATGTACAGACACTGATATGATACAATTTTATTATTAGTATAGATAGAGAGAGCTTATTTATAGCCATAGTTCTATTCTAGTTCTATTCTAGTTCTATTCTAGTCTAGTTCTAGTTGAATGTACAGATTCAAGTATTTATAATATCATGTAATTAATTGTTGGGGCATGAACTTAATATATGTTAATGTTTAAAATCATGTTATGCGGACAGACGAATAGGTGTATGCTAATAGCAAATTTTTAATATTGGTTACAAACTGCAAAAGGTAGGTTAGACAGTTGTTTCCAGTTGTTTTATACAAGTGACTCTTAGTTAAAGATTTAGTAATAGCACAGTGTGGACAGCCACTTGATGTTCCATATCTGCACCATTTCATATATGCAGTGTATATCAATCAACCCTTGCAGTGCTGGTTCTGTGCAGAGATAGATGAAAATATTTCACGTGTGTGTATTGGTTAAACCTGTTTATTAAAACGAATTTATATCATGAGTTAGAGTTTGGATCTGTGCTGGGTGCATGACAATAGGCTACCTATTCCATTTTTGTATGTAAACATAACTACCGAAACAGGGAGTGTAGTATACTTCACTGTGTACCTCTTCGGGGATTACAGATATGATGTTATGTTTAATTAATTTATATAATTTTGTTTATGCTCAACAATCATTTCAATAGATAAAAATTACCACAAAATTTTCCTCATCGATGATTCCTTGTTAATGGAAAATACAAATCGTTTTGGGAATACATCTGGTCATGCTGTTATTAAATTATTTTAAAGTACTGTCGCTGGATTACACATAAAAAATATTATACTACATAAATTTTATCTTAATGTAAACGATATCAATTCATTGGAATGATTAATGTTGTTTAATAATATAAACATGTAATGATATTCATTGTGGGACTTGTAATCTAATAAATCACCCTTTCTTTGTTCTACATGTATTTTTTAACATAAAATATAGAGGTATTCATTCATTCATTCATTTTATTTTGTGGTAAGCGAGCTGGTTACAGCAAATAGCATTCAGTTAAACTCACATTCTTATTTTTGTTTCAGATCAAAGAACAAGTCAAAACATCAAAACTCAAAACAATATGGAGCTTGCTAAACTGTTTTTTATCATCGCAATACTGTTGCCAGTTTCGTACACTGAATACATACCGCCCGGGCCGTTATATTCTTGTCCGAAACAGACAGAGTCCCATCTGCTGTATCCTTGCGTGTGCGAGAAAGGGACGGACGCTGGTCTGTTCATTCGCTGCGAGAACACCGGGCTGGCGGTCTTGAGTGTAGGTTTGGGGAATATAGCGGGATTAGGGCTGCCAATTGAGCGTCTTCTTTTGAAGGAAGTTAAAATCGGTTAGTAATTATACATAATTATATGCTCAAATTATAAACTGGTGAAAAGTAGGAGTGTACTACACTCCTCTGCTTATCCCTTCGGGGATTACACAATATAAAAAAAACAGACCGACCAATTCAGCAGTTTTAATTAACTGGTCCTATGTTCAGAAAATGATACTGAATGTGATACTGACAATGAGATAGTGAGGCAGGTACGAGGTATCACAGGCATGTTTATAATTCATTGTTTTTTATTTCAAATTTCAGCACATTTGTTTGGCCCACTGCTCCATCGTTCAACAATTAGAGTGCTCCACATAATAGATGCACCTATAAAGAGCATCGATGAATATGCCTTTGCCGGAATAAATAAAACTTTGCAAGAATTATACATGGTTAATACCAAAATTGCTGAATTTCCAAAGGAGGCCTTTAAGGTGAGACAATTTTCTTTTCTTATACAAGTCTACTAAACAGGTGAGATGTTTATTTGTTTTAATTTTATTATTCAATGTTTCAGATCTTAGGCAATTTATCAATACTCTCCATTGATGGTCACGCCATGAAATCCTTGGGTAAAGAAATATTTGCTGGCAGTGAGGCGGCCGGCCGGTTGGAGAGACTGCATCTTATCAATGGAATGATATCTGATGTGGCTGTTGAAGCTTTTCAGGTATTACCATTGAAATAGAGGAACATAGATTAGTTGATTTACTTATTTTTAATTAATTTATTTGTATGGATACACTAAAAGCAATATACTCATATAGGCAATATTCACATTTAAGTTATAATGCAAAAACTTATAGTCATGAACACCCATTACACCTGCACACAATATATTAAGAGTTATATTATGAGAGTCTACAGATTAGAGCTAGTATATAATGGATATTGGTATATAATGGATGTATAAAAAAAGTTTATTATGTTTGAATTGCAGTACCTCAAAAAGTTAAAAACCTTAGATCTCCATGGCAATAGATTGGCGACTCTCAAAAGGAACCAATTTAAGGGTCTTCGTGACACAGAAGTGTTGGATCTGAGGCAAGTATTGACAAACATTGTCGAGGTTCCAGTGCTAACACTTTTGATTTTATGTTCTTTTATGTTCTTGTGTTGTCTAATGGTCTGATATTCTTTTAAGTTCTCATGTTATTTTATAGTCTTATGTTATTTTGTGAGAATCAATAGGAGTGCTTGTAGCACTTAAGCACTCCAGTCTCCTAATTGGTTTTGACGGGTTGTTACATCTGAAGCCTGAGTTCTGTATACAAGTACAGAATAGAATATTTAATATTAATACTATACCATCACACCAGGTACGGATTGGGCTTATATGACTGATAGATGATTAGGCAGATATGACGTGCTGCTGCTACTATAACTCCTTCATATTATGTTCATGTCATTGTTTATTAAAATTGTGGTTTTTTTTCAATAATTTCAGTTACAACAACCTAACAAAGCTGGACGGCAGTCACATCGGCGATCTGACCAAACTCGGTTGGTGTAATGCTAGTCACAACCGAATTGCTGATATACCCAGGTAACCTTCGATTCTATTTAGTCTTACTGACAAACCAATGAATAAAGGCCCCTACACATACTCTTTAATTCTGAATGTAATGTAATGTGGACATTGCTTTTATTTGCATATTTTCGTCACGTCACGTGAGTATAACGCAATTATGTCTAACACAAACGTTTGCATATTTGTTCAAGTATGAATTGAATCAGTACCCTTTGATGAGTCAGGGTCATTGACTACTGGACCAACATACCAGTTAATGTAATAGTTATGTGTGTATATTTCAAATATTTAATTATATCTTTAATTGTTTATTTCAGAGGCATGTTCGCAAGAAATACAGTCATAAAAGTGGTACATTTGGACAATAATAGGATAAAGAAATTGGACACAAACAGCTTCAGAGGAATGAGGTTTTTAAGGTGAGTAAATATATTTTGGTCAGTAGAGAAATTCTGCTGTAAGATTGCATACTTAATACTCATAGTCACTAGCTATAATAGTGATCTTTTTCAGATAGTATAATACCATTGGTCACTCAAACACAGTCATCCAGTCTGTCTAACCAGAAGCTGTACTGTGGTGACCACATAGTTGTTAACATATGTATGTATGTTTCTAGACAATTGGGGTTATAACACACCCAGACAGAACAAATACCTATGTGAATCACACATTTGCATGCCTATCAAGGTATAATATGTAGGATTTATAAATAAAACCATTTCTTTGTACACAAAACACAAATAATTGAAATAAATTCTTGTTTCACTGTTGGACAGGGGTTTCCACTCAAAATTACAGACTTAAAGCCATAGTGCAAATAGAAGATTGTGTTTATTATTTTTCCTGGCTTAGTTGCTGTGATCACGAATAGTTGATAGAATAAACTAGTCTATAAATTATATTGATAATTGTGCCTATTGTTGATCTATTGTTTATGGAACATTTCCAGGCGACTCTACCTCCAAGACAATGAAATATCCGACGTAGGCCGCGGCACGTTTTCAGCCGTGACACGGATAGGCACCGTTGACCTGGCCAGAAATAAGATAACGAAGATCGACTTTCAGATGTTCCAGCAAGTTCGGTATGCTGAGGTGAGGCATTATTTTAATAGGATTAGTGTGAACAAAAAGTGGTTGGTAATGATTGAATCCAAAGAGCTGAAGATCGAGTTCAATGACGTGCTATTGGAGAGGTCTATGTCGAGCAGTTGACGGAAGTAGGCTGATGACGATGGAGACCATGATGTGAACATTGCCTTATATTTGTTTGTGTGGGCTTCCAATCGTGCTTGGAGCCCTTGAATCAATGGTAGGAAGGTTGATCTACTGTGACATATTGTTTCAAATAATAATAACGTTTTCAGACAACTCACACGGGTCCTTAAGATTTAATAATGGATAGAGTTTGACTTATGCTTTCAGATACACCTACAGTGAGTTCTAGTGATACACTAATGAACTCTAGAGAAATTTATATGTGTACTGCAACAGCGGAAATAACTTAAATAATCCAAATTAAATTTCTGTCATCAGTAAAACGTAACTGAGTACACAAGTATGTATAAAAAAATAAATTCCACAGATAATAAACCTAGCGGAGAACAAAATCAAGATCATAGAGAAACAGGCGTTCACAGATCTATACTTGGCCGTCGTGAACATATCGCACAATGTCTTGGATACGATAGAGTCGGGGGCGTTCGTGAACTGCAACAACATGACGCTGCTGGACCTCAGCCACAATGAACTAAAGGGGGTGGATAAGAACGCATTCGATGAAAACAGCTATGCGTCCGAGTTGCAAGTTGCGTACAATCAGTTCACGGATCTCGGACAGGTGACTCTTTCTTTTTTAATAAAGGACTTTTTTATGTGCCAGCTTCTATAAAGTTCTGTGGTATTAATTTGTTGTTGGTCATTATAACAGCTATAATATATTATAGCGATGAATGTATATGGGATGATGATGATGGTGATGATAATAGTGTAGGACCTATGACAATCTTGGATTCCTACATGTCACAGGTTGGATATGCTTTGTCTCATTACTGTGGTAATGCCAGCCCAGCCTAGCCCAACATATTTTTAGAATTAGTATAGTGTTTTATTACCATTTGCATGATAAATAAATATATTGGGACATCTCTCCACTTTGCTATCAGATCCCTAAATAAGTTTCAGGAAATCCTGTTATAATAACTAGACGGCTAATAAACTATTTTTACATACAAATGGATACATTAATATGGAATTTCTTTATACCCAAAATACAACAAATACTTGTGTTCATCACACTAATATTTTTCTTGTGTGGGAATGGAACCCACCACCGGCAACTCAGTAGTCACATCAAACAAGCTATGATAAATTAGATAGTAATAAATAACACATTTCTCCACAGATACCAATACAAAATATGACAGGCATCAGAGTTCTAAATGCATCACATAATAAAATCGAAGTAATCCCAAAGATGGCGTTTCCGAAACTTTATGAATTGCACACAGTTGATGTGTCCCACAACAATCTCAGTCAGATTTTCAATGCTGTGTTCCAGAACTTATTTTCTTTGAGGTGAGCATTTTTTGAACACTACCAAGAGATTTTCTATCCTGCTGTTACGAAACCTTTAGAATTTCTAGAGTTAATTGGTGTAGACACAAATCTGTGCCAATGTGGTATGGATGTGGAGATATAGTATAAAAAATTATGTGTACAAAATATTCACATTTGATTTCTGTCATATCATTCATTTAGCCAAACAAAGAATACTGCTAATGTGTTTATTGTATTCCCCAGATATCTATACCTGAGTCACAACTCCATGGAGCAGCTGAAGCCGTCCACGTTCGGCACGATCCCCACGGTGCTGGAGCTGGACCTGTCGCACAACGGGCTGCGGGACGCGTCGCGCGGCGCGCTCGCCAAGCTGGCCAGCTGCCGCCTGCTCGACCTCAGCCACAACCAGCTCGACAGGATCCCGCAGATACCTATCAGTTTGGGGTCAGTTCTTGATCTATACTAAACTCTAAGCTAGGTGTCTAAATTATTAAATTGCTTGATCATAGTATGGCAGTAGGCTCACCACCTATTTCATGGTGGGACCTAAACATAACCAGTAAAAGGTTGGAAGTGCATTGCACTCCTTTCTCCTCTGTTTACCCTTCCCTTTTGGGCATTATAGCCTTGGTGTTAGGTTCATGTTATGATTGTTCACAGTTTTAGTATGGTTTGTTAGCTTTTTGGTCACCATAGTTCAAGCCCTGCTTACTCTCTCAATGATTACTTAAGTGACAGTTAGGCTAAGACATTGTTATAGATTTGTTTTACTATGATTTCAGTGAATTGAATTTCTCATATAACAACCTATCAGAAATTCGTATCAACACTTGGCCAACGATGAACGCACTACTACGACTCAACCTGTCTCACAACCAGCTCAGGGACAACTTGTCCGGGGACGCCTTTTCCAGCTTGCTTACACTGCAGGCTCTGGACCTGTCATCCAATGGACTCACCAAGCCCCCATGGCAGGCCCTCAACACACTTACCAGCTTGCAGTACTTGTATATGCAGGTCAGTGGTTGATCTTTGAGAGTTTGATGGTTGTGGGTGTATGCTTATTATTGTTACTATATAAGCTAGCTTTAAGGTTCCTTGCGGGTTAGACAGGGGGCACTGAGTGCCAACTATATGAATAATGATCATTTCTTTTATTTCCAGCATAACAACCTAACAGAACTCTCGAAGTCCGCTTTTGGCAACCTACCAACAACGTTCCAGCTGGACCTTTCTTACAATCAGTTGACCAGCATTTCTCCGCGCTCTTTCGAAGGCCTGCAACAGTTGTTGCATTTGTCCTTAAGTGGCAATCAGCTGCAGAAAATACCAAATGAGGCTTTCAAAGGCCTAGTGGCTTTGCGGTGAGGTTTTCTATATCATTATCATCTAAATCATCATCATCATGAATCCTTTTATAGTTGCACTTTTGGACAAGTATCACCATTCACAATAACAAAATTTAAGGCCATAGTATGACACGCCTGTCATGTGCTGATTATGTACAATTATGTTCTTAATACTTTACATAGCTTTTATTATGTTTTTGTGTAAGGATAGTTTCATATAATTTGTCTGTCATATAGTTCTGTTTGTAGTTGCATTTCAAAAATGGTATATTGTTAAATTCATTTCATATGTTACACTTGCTCGTAGCCAACATTTGGGTTAATAAGAATGAACACTGAACTGCATTGTAAATACATTTTTCAAATTCGTTGTAAGTACATTTTTCAAATTCGTTGTATGCGTCATTCAACCTTATTACGAGCGCAATAAAGCATATTATGATCATCATAATTTTGTTTACAGAAAATTGGATCTCTCATACAATTATCTTCAAAAAATCGACAATAAAACGAATGGCCTTCTAGATGATTGTCTGTCTCTTGAAATGGTATGTATGATTAGAAACTATAAAATGTTTGAAACTTTTCTTTAAGTGCCCTAACAAATATAGCACAGTAATCGTTTGAAATCTTTCTTAGTCTTGCCAGACGAAATAGTAATAATAATATGGTTATTGCTGGTAAAAAATTCCTTAGAAGTATATATTTGGTTATGTAAATATTATATTTTTTTAAAAACATATAATTTATTGGAGCTGGCTTATTAATGTGTTGCTATATTAAAATAAAACTTTTGAATTTTGTAGGTGAATCTAAGCCATAATCAATTTGGTTTCCTTACCAAGAAAATGTTCCCTTACTCACCATGGATTCCATACAGACTCCAGGAGATAGATCTAAGCTACAACGAAATCCCAGTGGTGACGTTCGACCTTACACATGGAACTAAGAAACTCAAGATTCTCAATTTGTCAGGGAACTACATAAATGATATTAGAAGCAGTTAGTATTTTGTTGGTCTTTACTATGATCTAAGTTGTCTATTTAAGAAAAATATTACGCTTATTTACGTTATTTTGCATTTCTTATATGTTATATAATTAACTTTGACAAGGCAGTAGTTGGCGTATAAAAATTCAAATACAAAAGGCCGATTGAAACACATAAAATAAAATTATATGAAAATGTGAAATAAAAATACAATAATTGATTACAGAAATGACAAATACACATAAAAACACATTTAATTGTGGCAACATTTTCATTTCAGATGTTCTTGGCAATCTAACATCACTCGAACTACTGGATTTATCACACAATATGTTGAAAGATTTAGTCTCTAGGACATGTAAGTGAAAGTTACAAATTTATACAACTGTGATTTAATTATATTTCTTAATAAGTATGAGTAGGCAAGTTTGTATAACCCATCTGACATTGAGGCTTGATACTTCTTAACATATAGACAGTGAACGGAAAACTTCGCTCTTCTTTCAGCTGATTCAAAATTCTATCTGCCCGAGAACATAACCCATCTCCATCTCTACAATAACTCGTTGGAGGTATTGCCACTGGATAGTATTGTGAAAGCCAAGTATCTCAAGTTACTGGACGTCAGGAAGAACTCACTGACCAGTTTTGATCCTGAGCTTGTTGTGAAGATCAAGGAGCATGGGTTGGAGGTGCTGTTTGAAGGTGAGCTTTGATGAAAATGTTATAGTTAACATTTAGTTAACTTCTTATTCCATGAAGGATCAGATATGACTATATGTAACATAACCACTTTTTGTGTTTCAAATACTCCTTAATGTTTCTGGTCATTAGGAAAAAAATTTAAATGGTCCAGTAAATCGAAATTTTAACCATAATTAATGAAAACTTTGTATATCAACAGGTGTAAATACAATTGTATATTAATATTGTCCATTATCCTACCCTTTCAGACAACAAACTCAAATGTGACTGCCTGACCCGTCCACTGAAACATTACCTGAACCGCCTGCCCCAATCTGTGCTACAGACTGTTGATACTTATAAAAATATTACCTGCTCTGAACCTCTATCCTTGGAACACGAGAAGTTCATTAGCCTAGATGAAGAACGGTTATTGTGTGCTGGTAACACTGAACTGCAAAAAAAACTGAATAGCTATGGTGACACTGATCCATTCATGTTTGTCACTGAACCCGACTTAGCCTTCAGAGATATTCAATAGTGAGTTGGTTGTTTTATGATGTTTTTAAATTAAACTAATAACAATAACATTTTTAGAATAACTTGGTGATTGTCATTGGAGTTGTGGCCTCTAAATTTCGAAATTCTGTATAATAAATGCTGATTCTTCATAAGAAGATAGATTCCTTTTTGAAATGATATAGAAATGTTTAGGTGGAAGGTGAGGCGCAACATACTACCTCACCTTTTGCATAATCTATCTTTACTCAAACTATGAACAGCCAACATAAGAGAAACGACATCTTTATCCACATCTTACTAAATTTTTTTGGTCCAAAACTAAACCCTTTCTTTATGGCAATCACCACCTATTCCATGGGACAAAAATGTAGATGAAACTGCCTACCCCTTCAAGGAGTAATCCCTGTAAAGGCGTGATGTTACGTTGCTTTTATTTAAAAAAAATTGTGAAATTTAATTATCACTTTTATAATTTTTCATCAATTTACCATTTACAGCTTAACATTATTTATAATTTTCTTATACACGAATTTGATTGAATTTGATTTTGAGTTTGATTGATTGTAGTCTGATTGTGGATGATTTGTTACAGTTCCCAAACGTCAATCTACATTCACTGGTTTGTCGCCACCGGTGCGGATCTGGCAGATTTCTTCATTTACATCCGAGACATGAACAACACTGTGTACTACAGCTCGGACGTTTCCTACCACCTCAGGTCTTTAACGGTCGCCATCGATAAGGAGCTGGAAGAGAAATTGGCAAGTAGTGAAAGTCTCGAAATTTGCATTCAAGGTAAAA
Organism: Microceris miodesmiata; assembly: GCA_018245735.1. Lineage (NCBI taxonomy): Eukaryota > Metazoa > Arthropoda > Insecta > Lepidoptera > Hesperiidae > Microceris > Microceris miodesmiata. Next base: position 19,957 of record DWEC01000068.1, read on the forward strand.
CTTCCAATAACTTCGCCAGGAAATGGTTCGACAGCCAGTGTCAATCCGTGCCGACGAATTTTAAATCGTGGCCCAAGAAATTGGTCGTGGACAAGAGGCGGTTGTCAAAGAAAAGGGGACATTATCGCATCTCGAATAGCGTCTTGGCGCTAGTGAGCGATTCGATTTTAATAACGCTCTGCATTTTTATAGGCGTTTGTTTTAGGCGTCTGGCCGATTTGGATGTGTGATTCGCGGTTATGGAACAGTTGGGGCTGTTATTGAAATATGGTGGCAACCATTCGGGTATTAAGAAAATCAATTATGAGCGTTTATGATATATTTTGATTAATCGAATTCGAATATATCAAAAAATCGCTCCGTGTATAGGCGATTGCACAGAGCAAATTCATTCATTTAATCCACCATAAATTATTGAAAATTTTAATAGTAACAATTATTTTTGTATTAAATTATATTTTATAGCATTTTTTATACCATTTTTTGTTCCTTTTGACATTAGAATGTTTCATATATATTCATGATTTTACTATTCGAATCGCTTTCATTAGGTCGTAATTGGCTATGTAAACTGTGATATATTTTTTGACATTTCTTTATGTCATAATAAATACGAATGCACCACTGCCCTGCCTTCAATGGTTGCCATAATCGAGGTTAATTAGGTTGGAGTATTTTCGGAGGTTGATGAACTCCTTTTAATTATGTGAACCATTTGGGAGATCTCTGCATGTCATTACATTCCGTATTTTCGTAGCAATGAAATAAACTTTTATTTGTTGACATTTATGTGAAAATTTGCTGAAATAAATGTGACTCTTTTTTAATACTGGCAACATTTATAAGTTTGTACTGTATTCTAACAATGATTCTGTACTGTAACAACTGTATTTATATCAAGGAAATATATAAATTAATTGTATAGTATTTATAATATAAAAAAATACGAGATCATTTCCTAATGCAACTGTTATAAAATAATATCCAAGTCCTAGTATTTGTCAAAAAAGCCCTGATTATTATTTGACACTTTCATTCATCAATATTAATATTTTTAACAGTTGTAGTTTTTACTATTGCAGTCATACAAGTACTCGAAAGTCACGTCAAAAAGCTTATTTCAAGGTCACAATTTAAATTAAGTTTGGCTTACTTTAAAAAGATAATAAAATAGTGATTAATTTTGTCAGTTTTTGCAAGGAGTTAGGAACTACATGGAGTTATGTCAGCTTATAGCCGTTTAAAAAGATAAAGTTCTTGGATGATTTGTTTTAAGCCTTCATTACATTTTTTATAATGTGCCTTATAAATCGTGTATGAATTGAAAAAGTATTATACTTCCGACCTTTTGTATCTGTGATGTCACAAAAAGTTTTGACGTGAATGAAGTTTGTATTTTTATGTCATATCTAATGGACATGTTCCCATCATTGTTTTGGCTTTAATTTTTATAATATTGTATATTGTATTTTCATAAGGTTTTTTTAAATTCATATATTTATACTCATATATTTTTACTATCTTGTAATTTGTTAATTTCATTCTGTATTTCATTATGATGTTATATTCTGAAATAAATTTATCAGAATATTATGTAATGAGAATATATGTATATTGAAATTGTATAATACTGAAATAAATATTTATTCATAATATTTATATTTTATACGACAAGTATGAATATTAGATTTTTATTGTTAAGGAAAAATGAAATCCGTCCATTTTGTACCATTTTTATTAAAAAAAGAAATAAAGTTACCTATTTTATAAACTAATAAATGCATTCATTATTTAACATCGTTGCCTTATCCATATAATTCTTAATGTACTATCGATGAACAATCGCCTGATTTGATTTTTAATTTTTTACTTTCAATATTATCGATTTACATATTTATAGTGCAGATAGCATAATTGAAGTTTTTTTACCGTTTAATTTAACAAGTCTCAACAATATATAAATAAAGCATCATATTTTACCACGCACTTGCATTTCAAAACCTCAAGCGAAAAAGTGCTTGTATAGGTACTGGAATAAAAATTCAGTTTTCTAAGGGCTCTTTCAGACTAGCGTAATTTAGGCGCGTATGCCAAAATGAGAATGAAGCACGCCGAAAGCACTGGTCTGAAAGAGCCCTATGTGAGTTCACAATTCGTTTGGGACTTACAACTCGTGCGCGATGATTTGAAACCTGGGTAATGACGTCACAATATCATGTTTGTAAGCGCGAAATCAAACTTATTATTAAACTTGTTTATACTACCTGAGGTTTTTCAGATCAGATTCCGCCTATTAATGCCTACTATACGGACAGTTACGCGTATGAGAGGTTTGCATACAAAATAAAGACTAAAAGCATGAAAAACGGTACTCTAAATTAAACAAGTACTTTTCATAGTTTGTGCTCTGCTATTACATCAGTACAGCGAGGTGTCTAGTTAACTTCTGTGAGCTATACAGCATACAGGTCTCAATTTACCGCGAATCGGTTGTATTACATGCATTTAATGAAAATATTATACACTTTTAATTTTACTATATACCACCAGTGCTATAAAACAATATGTATAATAAAGCATTAAAATGACCTTAGGACATCATGAAGCAGGCGAATAATTTAATTAAACTTTAACGGCAATTAATTTAGATATAATTTAAATTTAAACTTGGCTCTCTTAGTCATTAGCTATATTTAATATCTCCCGCGTAGGTTATTTCTGGAGGCGGGCCCTCGTGTTCGGCGTAGTCATGGATGGTTGGTATGGTATGGTACTCTTTGGTATGATCGCTCGGAGCCCATTCTGGGTGGTATGAATGTATCTCCGGGGTGGCGACATGGGATTCTGTAAAAGAAAAGAGGTTAAAAATAAAGGTCAAGGTGTTCGTATTTTTGGGGATGTACATATCTGGGGATGTACACTACATATAGTATAGTATAGTATTCGTCGAATGCAGGCAATGCATTATGTGAAGGTGAACATCAATATACTGAGCCTTATTAATTTATTAATAAATCAAGTTGGTTAATTAGATTTCATTTTTGTTAATAATAACTTCATGTTACTAATTATAATGTTACAGTAATCCAATTATATCTGCCATTATCAACCGGTAATCAGTCAGGTCATTAAAGAATGAAATAAATATTGCCAGAGGTAAAAAAAAATATGCCATCGAGCCCGTACGCGATAGA
>DWEC01000069.1:0-23090 GCA_018245735.1 Microceris miodesmiata
GAGGTCCTGGGTTCAAATCCTGGGGTCAGGTACTATTGGATTTTGCTAATTTAGAATTTTTAGTCACTACTAAAAATTCTAAATTAGTCTCACATCCAGACTCCGAGTCACTACTCGGAGTCTGGATGTGAGCCCGGTGTATGGCAATAGGCTCACCACCTACCATCATTCACACCATTGTGGGACTTAAACGTAATTGGTGAAACGTGGGGTGTACTACACTCATCTGCCTACTCCTTCGGGGATTACAGGCGTGATGTTCCGTATTTTTAAAAATATTCTCGATATAAATTCTCTATATAAACTCTTTATATAAATTCTCTATATAATTCTGTATATAAACTGTAAATGTGCCAAATGTTATACTCCTCCGTCCGCGCAATTTTCGTACAAAGGGGTGCAAAATTTTTGCTTCACGTATTAGTATATAGATTACCTTGACATGAAATAGTTCAGAATACAATTGTAATATCGTTCTAACGGACAAATTTTTCGTTACAGGTTACAAAATGCGCAAAAAACTTTTTGTTCTTGTAATTTGTCTATCGTTGTCAAATCAACTTGTTCTTGGCAAAAATGACAACAATACAAAAAGCATTAAAAGTGTCCAAGAGAAAAGCAATAAAAGGAACGGAAAAGTAAATCACGGACGTGATAAGAGGTCGTTGAGAGAAATTTATGTAGGAAACGAAAATCAAAAAGGTTTCACGAAGTATTCAAGAGAGGAAAACGAAAGAAATGTTATTGACAGAAATATGATTAAAGAGACGCCATTCTGGGGGGCTAGAGGAAGGCGTGATAGTTCTTCAGAAAGTATGGAGTACGATAATTCCAACGAAATAGGGTATAAGAATAATATCTGTACAACTTGCCCTAAATATATCCGAGATTTACTACCAAAAGAAATTAATGATCAGCAGATAGTACATAGAAGGGATTCGGATGAATCCAGTGAATATGATCCATTTTGGGGCAATAGAGGAAGGAGGCAAGAAGATCCACCATTTTGGGGTAATCGTGGAAGGCGTGATGAATCGGAACCCTTCTGGGGTAATCGTGGAAAGCGTGATGAGATGGAACCATTTTGGGGAAACCGAGGAAAACGGCAGGAAACTGAGCCATTTTGGGGTACTAGGGGTAGGAGAGAAATAGAAAAGCCATTTTGGAGAAAGAAGGAACACGGTTATTGGACTACCGAAGATACTAATCCATTTTGGGGCATTAGGGGCAGGCGCAAGTTTGCTTTAAAAGAAAATATTATTAAATCTATTAATAACATCGAATATGACATAGAAAACCTTGCACGAATGCGTAAGGATGTTCAAAGTTCGTTTTGGAATAATAGAGGACGAGATAGTAAGCTAGGGAAAATATTCAACGACCCTTTAAGAAATAGGGTACCTTATAACTTACCCGATGAAAGCAAGTCGATTCCCACTAAATTAAGTTTTATACCGTCTGAACTAAATACAATAAATGACGACAGAATGTACGCAGAAGAACCTCATTATATTTTAATTGAGAGAAGCAGCCGATCTTCAACTGAAGATGATCCATTCTTTATTTCAAGAGGAAAAAAATATACGAATTTTATAGTGCCAAAAGGTGTTCGAGACAGACGTGGAGTCATAGAAGAACTTGTAAAATCTGTTCGAAATGATCCTTATTATATCGCTAGAGGCAAGAAGAATTCTGAGCATGTTAAGATAGGGAATTTCACAATATTAGAACAAGAATTTCTTAAAGCGAAAGAACTAATCTGTTCTACTATTGATTTATTGGCAATTAAAAACGGTGGTCATAAAGTAAAGCGAGATGTGGATGACTCTGAGAGAGAACGGCGAACGATATTGAAAAAATTGGCAGCTCAACTGCAAATAGATCCTTACTTTGTAAGCAGAGGCAAAAAAAATGTAAGCGCTGATGCAAATGAGGACGATATTGAAGAATTCGTTAACCATGTGGTACATCTGTGCAATTGATGTACTATGCGGCGTTGTAACTAATTAATGGCGTTTAAAAACAAACAAAGTTACCTTGGATGTATTCTTAAAAGGTTATCATTTGACACAACGGCTGGTAATTAAATTATAAAGAAAAATTAAGGCTCAATAGTGGTAAAAAATCATTGTTATCCAACGTAATGGCTGACGTTGGTATCAATTTGTATATTCAAATTCAAATTCATTTATTTAAAATTGGTTCATAAGAACACTTTTTGTACGTCAAAATGATGCCACCATAATATAATAGACAATATATAACATATATAAGAAAATAGCCTATCCAGCTACATAGGTATGTATGTCTATTTAGAGCATAAGTATTACCATCAATTTAGTAATGCTGCTGTGCATCATTGTATTGTTTGGTTAGATGATTTATAGCAATTAAAGAAAATTTTCCTAGCTAACGAAATTGACTATGACAGAAAATGCTCTAAATTATTCGTGAAAAGTTTATCAAAATGTCCTTAGGATAGATAGTGCAATTAAAGAAAATGTCTTTACGAGAACCGCTGTTTTATTTCTATATATTATTTTTGTGATATCTGGTGTTTATTATCATTAATTCCTAATAATTTAAAATTATTGCTTTTATACAATTAACATCACTTTTAATATTTTAGGTTTCTTAGTCATATAAGCACTTTGGTAACACGCAAAACATTATAAATGATTTTGATTGATTTTTCAGAATCATTATTAGTAATATTATTATTATTATCTCTATTATTATTATTATTATCTCTATTATTATTATTATTATCTCTATTATTATTATTATTATCTCTATTATTATTATATATTATCTCTAGGCGTTATAACTTCATTCGAGAGAGGCTTAAGGTTTTTTTAGTCCATTGAGGAATGGAAATAGTTTTTGTGGAAAGATTTAACAGATAGGTACGTAAGAGTTATGTAGAAATACAAGCATAACTCACATTATTAAAAGTGTGCGGAACCTAAGCCACTGTCATTTTTACAAAACAAAAGATATCATCAGCCAATGGGATCAGATAAACCAATTGTTTCTATAATTCAGTCGAGTAGAGGAAAATAATTTTTGCTATAACTACATTTAGGGATTTATTATTTTGCATTACGTAATTTCCTAAATTCATAGACACATATTCATTGCCTGCCACAGTACTACTCTATTTCTTGGAAATAACATCTTATATTTGAGCACTGACACCGATTGGCATGTCTTGCAGTTTTTCATGAGAAACATTTGGGAGAGTGGGACCTGCTCGTTTTTACCATCGGACAATAGACGTTCCAGCCTAACATCCGGGATACCATTTTTGAACAGAACGAAAATTTCGCTAAATCGTTTCTGCTATTAAATTCAAAGGACTGGAACTTTCTTCCGGCGTTCTTCTTTCAGGATTCGTATTATCTGGAACTATTCAATACAAGTATTCTCTAACTATTCAATACAGTATGTAGGCAATTTATAGGCAAGCTTGCTACAGCTTTGACTATATATCGCTTACCCTCAGGTCAGACTGTAGTCAAACGCGATCCAATTGCTTGCAATTGCAAAAAATTAGATTGATAGGTACCTGTGGCTTTTTCCTTTCAAATTTCAAAACATAACGGCGTTAAAACTATGCTTTGAAATTAATTTACTATTAGGATTTAAATAAAATGACCACATAGTGCAACTTTTCTTTATTATTATTCTGCATAGTTATCATAAATATACCTACATTCCAAAATAACTATTTTTCGATTTGCTCTCACAATTTTAATGGTGTAGGTTACATTGAGTAGAATATCATTTGAGCAAACGTAACATTTTATTCATTACATTTTCACAAGACAGTTTTCGTTTTCTATACAAGGTACATCGATTCCAATTATTACGACTATTAGAGATCTACTGAATACTATTAGGAAATTGATTTACAACAATGGCTTATCTATTGAAACGACATTAGCTTCGAAATAAAAAGTCGAAAATAAAACAGTAGCGTTTGTGATCTAAAGAAACAAAGCAATTTGCATCTATATATATGTATATATATAATATTTTCTCCACGACAACGTGCCTCTAAGGGAAATCAATGAATAATTTAAGAGACCTAAAACGACAATTAGGTACACAAATCTTCAAAATTCCAATACACATTGTCACAACTATTTATTTTTCATAAACATCGATATAATTTATGGACATTTAAAACTTTCATCCTGATATGATAGTTACACGATACTACAACACTTTCAGTAGCGAATTTATGATAAAGTATGCAATAGGCCATTACAAATCTGAAACCTCTAACAACTCTCAAAATATAATACTGTACGATGTTTGAATTACATTTCCTTTCCATCTTTACGTCAGTACTGCGAATACAATGTTCCAAGTATGACATTACACTGACAGTTGACATTTCATGTCCTAACTTAATCGTTAATAATCTCATAATAAAAGATTCGCCGCGTGCGCAGCCAGAAACGTGTTATCCCAATATATTTCATACATCAATATTTAAAAAGCTGAAACATTCACATTCAACAAAAATATATCGATATATCCTTAGGCTCTCCGTCACTCAAAAGTGCCCGCTCGATGGGCAGGGCGTCGAATCACATAAAAACTTATGAAATTGAATAAAAAACAAATCCGAAAACGGGTCCGGATTACGCTAGAACCCTGTAGGCCGTGAAATTCGTTCACACTCTCCATATCAGGAGGTGGTTTGTGGAATCCTCTCTGCCCGCGTCCTCCGTCATGGTCGAACTCCTGAAGTCTTCATATCCGTCTCCGCCAGAGATGACGAGAGTTTCCTTGTTATTTTGTGTGTTCTCTGCCTGTTTTTGAAGTTTCTCCGCGTTGGTCGAACGGCGACTCAAAGCCTTTGTCTTCAAGGTCTGTGCCGGTTTACTGGGAGGTTGCTTCAAAGGTACTGGATTCTCAACGATCGTTAGGAATCGCACGTGCCCGGTGTGTCCGTAAGTAATGCCTGGAAATGAATAATTTTGCATCAGTTTTTCTATTATATCATCTGGTACCCATTGATTGTTCTAATTATTAAATTGTTATCAGATGAGATTAATTATTGGATGGGATATTTTTTTTATCATAATACTGTAATGACACATAGCTATTATACCACTGGTACGCTTGTGCCGAGGTACACGGTGACGGTAAGTGGGAGTTTTATAGATTGTTATAACCTCTGAACTCACTTTGTTTAAGAATTAAAAAAAAATATTTTGATCGTTTCTGGTTGCATTGTAATTAACTTGTTGCATTGTAATTAACTTGTTGCCTTGTTTTTGTACTGTATACGTTACTTAGTGTATATTGTTTAGAGTGTGTGTGTGTCTGCTTGCGTATGTGTGCCTGTGTTCGTGCGTGCGCGTGTGTGTGTATATGCGGGTGTGTGTGTGCGTGTGTGCGCGCAGACCGGAGAGGTGCGGCACGGCGAGCGCGCCCGGGGCGGCGCGCAGGGGCGCGGCGAGCAGCACGCCGGCGCTGGTGCCGACCCAGAGCGTGTCGCGGTGCGCGCGCAGGGCCGTCACGCGCAGGCAGGCCGCCTTGTGCTGCCGGATTATGTCGTCGCACCCTGCGCACAACCGCACCGCACCGCGCCGCTTAGTTCCCATCGGACACTCACACATGTGAGCCGACCCCATTTTATAATACTACCACCGTTTTTGAACCACACGTGTAATGGAAATCATTTCCACGATACAATTTTCCTACATGATTCATTTCTAGTAATGAAGATCATCATAATAACAATATTATTAGTCTATATCAGTCCATTACTGAAGATACACTAATCTCCTGCGCATTTTCAAGGGAGATTTTTGACTAAAATCCCCACGCTATGCATACAACTGGACTTTGTAGAGTACAGGTTCCAGAACCGTCTATCGCTCCCTGTTTACGACAAATACATTTAACTGTACCTGGGTACACTGCGATCAACCGGTCGCCAAGCCCTCGTCGGTCATTCAAAGGACCACTGAACCACTTAAAACCAGTTGAAAACCCTTACAACCCATACACCAACAAAATCACAATAGATAATAGTATTAATGTAGTACACGCAAACATTAGATTTTTCAGAGCTCACCGTGAAGCATCTTGGTAACTTGAGGAGTGATGTTGATCTCAGCCAGCTGTTCCCGAGTGGTCGAGTTGTAGCAGCGCAGGTGGGGCGCATTGTGCAAAGATATCCAGATGAAGCCACCGGCGACCGCCATATGGCTGATCGGTTTCGATTCAGAACTTATTTGGAATGTTTCGTCAACCTGAAACATAGAGGGCATTAAAAGAAACCAAATGACAATTAACAACTTTTCTATTAATTACATAGAAACGAAAGTTATAAATTAACTAATTATGAGACTAAACATATCGAGTGTAAGGCCGATTATACATGTAACCTTAAATAAGAATGTTTCATCAATATATCATTTAAAAATCAGTGTTTTACTTCAAAAAATTAAGATGGAACAGAATCTATTTGTCATTTCCTTCACATCGGGACAGAAACATGGCTGATGTAATTTGCAGGACTTCTAAAAATGTAATCCATCAAAGTACATTACCTGCAAGGAGTGCGGGTTGATGATCTTGATGGAGGAGTGGGTGGCGCACCACAGCTTGCCGGCCGACAGCAGCATGCTGCTGACGGGGCTGCTGCCCGTGCCCACCGCGATCGTACACCGCTCAGTCCACGAACCGTCTGGAATTTGAACAGTACAAAGTGTTATTAACTGCGGATTGATGGAAAGATTGTGAAGTTTTGTTTAAACTTGAAAAATATGTTCATTTATATATAGTATTATTAAATAACATTATGAAAGTCTTCTCTTTGTCATGCCACAGTGTTTTGTGAGTGGAATTAGTTGGTTTACCTATGTCCCTGCAATAGACTACGAGATCTCCGTTTCCAAGAGCAACGAACACCTTTCCCTCAACGAATCTGAAAAATGAGAAGGAAATTAAATATAAGGACGATTTCTTTACAGTATCGTATATGCTATATCATATGGCACTCAGCAGATACATACTGCGATATAGTCGTACAAATCTGAAGTCCTAAAACGTAATTACTACGTAAGATTTGGCACAAAGATACAAAGACATTGAGACAAATTAAAATCCGAAAAAAATATTTTGAAAATATGTTTAAATAAAATAGATTCATACACAATAGAATGCACGCCGGAGTTATGCTGGAGCTTGACTTTGTTCTTCTTAATCCTGATGTTATCCAAGCAGTTGTAGACATGGATGCATCCATCCTCAGTGCCCAGCCACATGGTGGGCTGGTTGGCCGTGGTGCCGCTGTCTTCGGACGACTGGCGGCTTGTTGGCGATGAGACTGTGCCTGAGGAATTGGTTAAAACATTAATGTAAGTGTAATTGTAAGAGTTATGACCTTTACAGCAAGATAGAAACTCTACAACACGGGCAGATTATAAGATTATATAATTTCACATGAAAACAATTATTTGTATCAATATAATTGTAAATGTGAAAAAGTATTTGAACGTTTCTGAAATTTTAAATTTGGATTCAAATCTTTGCCACTTTTTTAATTTTCATACTCAACCATCTACATCTCCTTGACGTCGTTTGAGTTCTTTCATCTGCCTTTTTGTTAAGTGACATCAGTTATTAGATCACAGTCACTGCACGATATTGAATACTCATAGGCGCTAGAACAAAGTGGTACTAGTATTTTTTGTTAAAAAGACAAGTTATTTTACCACAATACGTTTATAAGTAAATGTTAGACACAAATATTAGACTCAATGTTATGTTGTCCAGAGCACTCATCTATCAATCTTGCTTTAGTTGCATATAAAAAACATATATTGTTCATGGCATATGGAAATAACATGCATTTAAGATAAAAGCGAAGAACTTGTAATTATATTGAAATAATGAAAAGAAGACCATACCAGCCATTACTCGTCCGGGTACTACGTTGCATAGAAATAGGGTTAAAATGAGATTAGTAATTAAAAATAAAGGTGATAAGAAAGAGACAACGAAACAATACAATAAACGGTTGGGTTAGTTTAAGTTACGTTAGATTACGTTTGGTTGGATTGGGTTAGGTTATTTTATATTAGATTAAATAAGGTTAGTTTAGGTTAGGTCCGCTGAGAAATGTCTATATGGATGACCATTAAACTAGTCTAAACACAAACAAATGCCTGTTACAAGTAATGTGTGGTGACATAGCGCATTGCAGAACTTTTTGAAAATGGTTTTCTTATAAACTTACTTCTATATATGTATATGTGTATATACAATTATACTTGTGGTGGAATCTATTGGAACATATTTTACAACGAACCCAAAGTTGAGAAAACTTTTGTCATTTCTGCATTGTGATTAATACGAGATAAAGGATTTTGGATGTGCTAAGGCTGACTATCACTACACAAGTTAATAACAAATAATTTGTGGTAAGCTGGATAATTTGCATATAACCTTAAGATACAACAGTGGACAAAGGTACCTACTATAAAATTCATATCTAAGTAATAAGACCATTCAAATAAACATGGCTTCAGAGAATGAGGGTATAATATTTTAGACATATTTTATTAATGGATAGCTCAATATACTGTACAAAAAGAATAATCGTAAAATTAGTGAAAATCAATACTTAGAAAAATTATACAGAGGAAGAATAACGCATTACAAGAGGAACTTTCAGTATTTTATGCTCACCAGAAGTGATGCCCATAGCCTGCTTATCAACAGCAGGGTTCGAGCTGGACTTCATGACCGGATGGACCTGGATGTTCTGGCCGGTATGCGGGGTGCTGAGGCTCTTGCTGTGGTTGGGGGTGAGGGTGGTGCGATAGTTGCCAAGACTGGCAGTGAGGCTGGAATGCAGGCGAAGGTTGGCGGACTCGTGGCTGCGCTCGGACTGCCCGTCTTGGTTCTCACTGCCCGACGAACCGTCATCCTCGTCGTCGCTGGACGAAGAACTGGAAACGTTATAGCACAATTGAACACAAAGATATGATGATTTTGGGTTGTGGTCGGAAGGGTTCCAGCTAATAGTCATTTTTCTAGCTAGCTAGTAACATCTTTGCTCTCGCTTTTCAGCAGTGTGTGGGAATGATTTCGTGAAATAGAACGTAAATGTTTTACAGGAAGTCAGGGAATCGCACGCTATTTCATTTGATCAATGAGCGCGTGACGGTGGAGTTGACCATCGGATGGTACTAACCCATTTTTCGAGAGATTGATGCTGTCAGCCAACAGTGTATTTGTGATGAGAAAGAGAAATGGAAATAGACAAGGAGAATGCTTCAGCTGTATGCTTAATTACAGTTTTTGGTTTAAAATGTGCTGTTCTATAAACTAATCTAAAGGTGTAAATTTCATTAATAAATGTCTTTACTGTAGATAATGTTTCTGAAAAAAGTGCAGATCATTGATCAAAAATGAAAGTGAGTAAAATCGAACAAATTATTTGAATTGAATTATAATATTTCAATATTTGGCTTTTTTACATACGAGTATTAGGGTAATATGAGGTTAATTTTTGTCGTTTCTGAATGGATATTTTTAATTTTTAGTCTATTAAATATGAGCGTGTAACCTATCCATAGGTATGGAAAAATACTTTTTTGAATTTGCTATGGAAGTTACAATTTATTTATATAACGTTGGAGTACCTAATTACAAAGGTGAGTAGTCAGATGTTACACATCGTATGCGATTATTATAAGGCTTGCGGGTTTTCTCATTCTTGAAGAACAACTTCATCTCATTTACTGCTTGGATATGTATATTCAAAGCTGCTCTCACCTATCTAGTCGAATGTTTTTGCAGCTATCATCAGGATCTGAGATGCTTATCCCGGGTTTGGTCGAGCCGGCACTGCTAAGAGAACTGGTGCTCCTATAAAAAGTGTTACATTTGATATTATTAAGAAACAAGATGTATTTTTAATTTTTTTTGTCCTGTTTCCATAGATTGTATGGAAATATTATTTTTAAAATTAAATGTTATACAGCAAAAATTAATTGTCTCTGTCTATATGGAGTACAATTATTCGTATATGATAAGACGATGTTGAAGAGAGTTGGACTGATGTACTCACGTTACAACTAAATGTGTGATCGGTAATAGTTTAGAACTAGCTTAAAAGATGACCAAAAGTAACATGTAAATCGCCTTATATAGGTACTTATGTCGTAATTAACATTTCGGAATGAACAGAAATGAACCAAGAACAACACCTAATACATTGAGTGAGCTATTATTTTAACATGTCTTTTATTTAATCGATTAATATCGTATTGTGTGTATGTATCGTAATATACGAGTATTTTTACATTATTTTGTACGTTGGAAGTGGGTTTGTGTAAGTTACGGCGTAAGAATCAGCGTAGCAATAACAATGCACCTTATGATGATTAATTTGATGAAATTATTCTTCAGACTTAAGAGAATTATTATTGGAACAAGTGGTTCAACAGATAGCAAATTCAACGATTCGTTTTTAAGCTATTCGTTACTTCGGTCCAAAAATAGCCCGTGTTGGAATACCAAAGGGTCGTTAGCTGAAAACTACATTAGCGACACAATAATAAAATCGATGATGATTGACACATAGATGGTCCGTTAATAGACAGAGACAGACATAGAGAGATAGGGCGAGGCAGTATGCTCACGGTATGTCGAGCGTGTGGTGGCGCGCGAGTGCGGGCGCGGGGTGCGCGGGGTGGGCGGGGTGTGCGGGGGGCGCGGGCGGCACGCACGCCACGCACAGGATGCGCGCGTTGCAGACGCCGTTGCAGGACGTCACCTGCGGCTTGGGCGACAGCGTCAGCACGCACACCTGCCCCACGTACCCGTCGCTGTTGCACACCTGCGCGCACGGGCCACGTGTGCTTGTCAGTGTTTGGGGACGGGTTTACATTTTAATGTTTTATTTATAACGGGCAGCATAACGTGATATCAGTAACATAGATATATTACCTATTAGCTATTACATTTCATCTTTTTGTAAAAAAGACCCGCTAACAAACAGCTAAGAGATGTTAAGCACTCTGTGCTGTTTGCCCATCCCGTAAGGGATGTAGCGCAATGGTATAATAATAATAAAATTAAATTATTTTACAATTCGTGATGGCTTAATAGCTTTGAATTTTAAGTTCCTTTTTCATGGGTCTGACGTCCAATTCTGGAAAGCAGTTGCGTTAACAGCTATTTGTGTTTGTTATTAAAATTAAATGTCATTGCTAACAACGATGAAGGAAAACAAAAAGAAAGCCTGTTTGCGAGCAACTTCAATAATAATTAGCATGTGTAGTCTGTCAGTCTATTTTTGATCAGCAAATCTAACCGTGGAAAGAAAAGAAGTAAAAATAATTATAATATACCCAGACATCAGGGGCTTGTCCTTTCGGTGGCAACGTGGGCGCGGCGCAAGTAAATTGCAGGCCAGCTCGGGTTTTGCGAATGGGTACTGGAGACAGGAACTCCGGAGCTGGTCTCTCTTGACCATACACACCTGGAATACCAGCATATTACGATCATTAGGACAACTTTTGCAAAAGTAAAAGACATTGTTCATTTCTATCGCAACTTTTAATAAACATAATTATGTTAGAAAATTATTAAGTTTATATAACTCTACTTGAAAAGAATGCATTGATTGTTTTAAGCCGTCTTTAGTGGATAATCATATACTTACATAGTTTTTGTTTAGTCTCATTTATGAGTTCCTCCCAGTTGCTTCTTTTGTCAGTTTTTTGGAATATAATAGTCAAATTCTCAGTTCCGTTCCTACAATTAAAAATACACTTTAAATACTAAAAAAATATTTGCGATTGTTACCAGATTCTATAAAGTATTTTCTGTATAATTATATCTACTATTTTATATGTGTATGTTTCAACGTAGATACTACATTAATCGCAAGTGCATTATTAGCCTTAAAAAGTCAATTATATTACTGTTTTTATTATGAGATATGATGGGAATCATTCCACATGATTTCGGTGAATGATAAATGTAACATAATAGATTATAGGCAATTTTTTTTAGAATTAAAATTTATAATTTTCCTTTTCTATAAGGAGACAATAAGGAGACAACTACTCTACTCTTCCTATAAGGAGACAATCAGGGAGCGGCATAAGATTGAGTTTACATATAAATTGTTTCATTTATCATTTCGTTGTAAGAAAGATAGAAAAAGAAAAATGCGATTTTTCCTTGGCGTCGAAATAAAATGCAAGTACAAATTAAGTAAACAAAAATAAAACAGTTATATTATAAATGAAATGCTAACAAATACATATATATATATATATATATATATACATATATAAATACAATTAATACGTTGTACGCGGTACGGTCTGTAAAAACACATTTGGGAGTTTTCAAGAGCTATTGACCAGTGAACCAACTTACGGAGTGTTCAAGCTGATCTCCATGTAGCATAGCTGGGTGTCACTATTCTGTCTCTCAGACAACTGCCTATTGAGCGTATGAAGCATATCTCGGACTATCTCCTCCAGCTGTGAATGCTGGGAGTGCAGTGCTGCCACGTGCTCAGATATTTGGGTAAGCGTGTTCACATCTTCGGTTAGAGTTTCAACTTCGTGCATTATCCGGCGTAGGTTCTCGTCTTTAGCTGGAAAGTTATAAGATTTATTTCATAATTTCAGGCTGGAAAGAATAAAAGTGAGTTGCTGCCGAGTCATTTAGTATTAAATGAAAATTAAAAACATAAAAAAGGTCTAATAAATGATTTGGATTAGGTTAATAGTTTGCATCATACCGTCAAGCATTGCTTTGTCTCGGAAAATTGAAGTTCTAGAACTTGTTCCCTCTGCACTGCTTAGTAAACGGAAGTTATTTCTAATAATCTATCAACCAAAACAATATATAAAAATTACCTTTGACGATTTCGAGATCAGCCAGCGATATTCTCATCAGAAGTTTGTATTTGTTACCTTCCATCTGACTCGCAATGCTACTTTGGTATGTTCTGAAATGGAATAAAATTCAAACATTATCTTTAAAAATATCTCTTTTCTGTTTATAGAAAGAATCTTTACCCAATAAATACAGCATTGATAATTTAGTGGTTTAGAATTCGACCTCTCGTTCCGGGAAATCGGGAGAGGGTTCAAAGTGTGGTGGGCATCAGTTTCCTTGCAAAATTTAAACTACTGTTTTTCATAATAGATAAATAATTATTTTCCAAGGCGTGTAAAGTCTATCAACACGTCACAGGCCATTATGGTAGGGCAAGGCCTTAACCTTTCGCATTCAGAGAGGCGGCCCGCATCCAAGTATCGAAATATAAAAAGAGTTGACGAGGGTGATGATGAAGGAATATTTATAATACATATTATGAAATTAACTCACGGGATGGGTTTTTTTATGGTTCCGGTCCGTCTCTTCACACTTGTAATTAGAAGTGTGTCATTGAACAAGAAAAGTGCTCTATCTTTGATGGTTCCTTGCGCGGACGGCATGGTCACCATCTCGTATCTCAAGAACGAACGATCTACTGTTACAAGGTTCGATAGGCCCTCGATCATCTGCTCCAGGTCGCGTAGGGTTTGCTGCTGTTGTTCCAACTCGAGGCTCTCTCTCTCCGTACAGTTTATCAATTCTAACAAGTCATGAATCTCTTTCTGAGCTTCCAACAGAAGTTTGTGATCAGGGTGTGTCTGATCTGTAACATTAGTCAAAAAAAATTAAAATATTTTATATTCTGCAAAAAACTAGTCGCTCATGAAAGGATAACCAAAATTCAAAATGTGTGAAAAGTAGCAGTATTTTATTTTCGATTACATTTAAAATTTAATAGCGGTAGGGAAATACGAAAATACGAAAAATATCAAGATTTTACGTAAAAAGTCAAAAGACCGAAATCAAATACAAATTTACCTGTGTGTTTAATCAATCGTTGAATCAACAGCTTGTAGCTCGGAAATTTCTGAACTGGCTTGATGAGCAGATTATCCAGCGAGAGCTTTCCCTTGTGATCCCTGGCCATTGCATCCAGGAACTTGGCGAAAGCCGGCCGAGAGGCAGCTGAGGTCTTGATCGTCTCCTTGGCTTTTTTCAGATTGTTGATGAAGGACATGTAGGTATCCATCACGGTAGGTTTGGTAAACTAAATGTAAACACCCACATTTTAATTAGGCAAATTCTGTTGCGAAATAATTGGTTTATTAAGTGGTTGGATGCGAGGAGCTGAAGATCGAGTTCAGTAGCAAAGTTGAGGAGGCTATGTTCAGCAGTGAACGATGATGATGATGAAGAAATTCTGCAGCAACTTGACAATGTCCATCTGCTTAGATCGGATATCTTTTCGCAAATGGAGACAATATAATTTTTTCCGCTTTACAACCAATTTCACAGGCCAACCATTCGTTAGAATTATAAAACTGACAAGTGAGCCGCTTAATTATTCTTGGAATGGTAGCCCACAAAACGTACTGCTAAATCATAAGAAATCAATAGTAATATTGAGCTGCTACTACACTCCCGTGTCAAGAAGAAAAATTTATATATATGGACTACAACAAACTGTAGGTGAAATTCTAGGCTATATTAGTTTGCACTGGTGGCCCAGTAGTGACCTAAATTGAATCCAATATAGATCTACAAAAGTCAAGCCTTCGGATATTTTCAGACTTGAGCCAAATAGACTAACGTGCGGTCAAGGCTTAAACTAAACATGAAGGGTATCTTGTAGATCGATTATTTCATTCGAAGAAACCGGAGGACGTATGGAAAATATTGTGTAGTAATATAACATATTTCCGGATTTATTCTGAATTCTGTACAATAACGTACTGAATGAAGTAAATTTAAATGGTGGCAACGAGTATATGAACAACAATTTCGTTGCGCATGTAATGAACTTACTTTTTTTAAGCAGAATGCGGTCATTTGACGGTCTTAATTATTTAATAAACTAACACGTACCACGTCCAAGAAGACATCGCCGACCTTCTGTTGTAGATCCCATTGTTCCAGTCTGCGCCGCAATTGCTCCAAGAAAACCTGATGCACGTTCAGTATTGCTGGTACTTGGTAGAAGATCTCGTCTACTACGAAAGCATCGAGAAGACCAGCATTCTCAGGACTCTTGAGCGGCTGGAGATATTTCTGAAATCAATATATTTAAAAAACGTTTTAGGTCTCTGTACACAAAAATAATTTTTTAACAACAATGAAGACGAACGTAAAAAGGCTTAACTCAAGATTTTTTTTGTCCCAAACGAACATCCTATTTTCAAACTGCCTTTCTTTCTCTATAGATGATAATCAAATTTTACATAAAATTCTTTAAATTATTTTCCATCAGTCACTGTATATAAATTTAAGAAATAAGTGTTTAGACATTGGATTATTTTACAAAATTGACAAAATAATAAATGGCATTAAAAGTAGATATCTAAAGTCGCTGTAATACATCATATAATAATTATACTTTGTAACCAATAACCTTAGCACCGTCGGGCGACGGCCAACAATCATTTCATCGTATCCACCAGCCTACACAAACATAGTTAAACCCACTAATGTCACTATCAGTACTAACATTACAAATGCCAAAATACATTATCAAGGATTATCTATAATCACATACAAATTCACCATGTATAGTGGCGTTGAAACAAAAATGCAAAATTCCATCAATTTATTGACTAACTTATGTTATACGTATAGATTCCAAGCTCCTACTGGAAAGTAGTTACAAAAATCCAATAATACTCGAAATTCTTTATTTTAGTTGATTCAGTATGTACAGATAGATATGTATGTCTCATTCCGAACTTCAGAGAAATACCCAAAGCTGCTGTAAATAAAGATTATTATAGGTATACAATAAAAGTCTTTTTCGCTTTTTATCGACATTATACTCACAATACCTGGACACGAGAAAGCTTTTTGGAGTTGGACGAAGCTTCACAAATACACCTCTTGAAATGTAACCGTAGACAAACGTAAATCAAATCTACTTTGGTCCAAAGCCGATTTACTTTGCATTGTTGCTTTTCAATAAACTAATTGGAAATTATAAGCTCGTGGGACATTCTGTTCAAATTACTAAGTACTTAATGATGTAAACAATACAAAGTCAAGTGAGCAATTTTTATAAGAATTGTGTTTGATGTATAAAAATGATGAAAAAAAATTAAGAACTAATGTCGAGTGAAGTTTGCGAAGCACATTAAAGGGTCTTTTATTCGGTTTCTGTTTATGAAATTGGTCTTAAAATATACTCGTTAATCACCTCGTTGGTTAAGTGGTTGCAAGCGTGATCGAGAGATTCTGGATTCGAACCCCGGGTCGAGTACTATTGGATTAATTTAACATGTTTCTTTCTATTTAAAAATTCTACTAATGGCTCTGAGTTTCGATTTGTGCCTAATACGCAATAGGCTCACCACCACCATGTTAGGACGCAAACGTAAGTGGTGAAGCGTGGGAGTGCCTTGAACTCCTCTGACTACCTCCTCTGAGATTACAGGCGTGATGTTAAGTTTTACATACATGCATATTTATAATATGCAATAACATGGCAGAACGGTAACATGAAGAGGTTCTTGGTATCTATTACCGACTGATACATAATTCTCAAACAAACTTATTTTCCCAATTTTATTACGATGTAACCAAAGTTAAGCGACACACACATAATAATACATGACCCCTCCAACAATCTTTTTCTAATGACCTTGACAAGGTTCCCCTGTCAAAATGTGAGGGGAATCCTTTCCAACAGTAGATTGCTAAGAGGATTGGTGATAATCATAATAATTATTAATTATTACCCGCAATTTTTAAACGAGATAACCCGAATGATTTCCAAGTAACCTTACTTACTTCAGTTCATTAAATAATTCGAACAGCTAGTATTATTTTTGGGTATTCAATCTATCTCCGACACCAAATATCAGTAAAGCCGATTTAGCGATTCTAATGTTAAAATATAACAGACAAACCAGGGACACAGAAGTTCAAATTGGAAATTATAATATAATTTGGGATATGCATATAATTATAACTTATTATTTCGCTGTCACATTAAATTATCCAAGTCATTTTCGTACACAAAGTATTTGGGCACATCATCATATTTAGTGTACCTTTGACCTTGATTGTTCCATAACACTTTAAATCCGTCAAAATTGTCAGCGGCGAATTCCGGTGTGCGAAATTTATTTTGGGCAATTTATTCAAAGCAGGTCCTCATAAATAACAAGCCACTTAAAGCGTCCGTGATGGAGCACGGTAAATCTTGACGACGAGTGGCGAAGAGTTTTTTTCACACCGACCATAATGATGTCGTAAATAACGTATTTTAATAAATTATGAATAAAGAAAATTATTTTAATACAGCCATGAGGAAATAATGCTTATTAGATCGTAGCACGCGATTTATTATTTGGTTAAGGGAGGTTTAGATAAGGGTTCCACGTCACCACTATTTAATTACACATAGACGGACGCCCTCCCCAATACTTAGGCTATGTTAGGGTTCACAAAACACGAAGAATTAAACAGAACTTAGTGTGTTAGCGAACACAATGTTAGCGAAGTTATGGCTTTACGCATTCATTCGTTTGATACATTTTTACTGCGAAAATTTTTCTCTAAAGCTTCCTTTTCTATTTTAACCGACATATTGTTTTTTAAAGAATATACTCTCCTTTCAAACCCTTATTTTTAAAGTGCGTGGCTAATTTGAAAACAACAAAGCAAATGCTCATAAAGGACACGACAGATATTTCGCGTGGGCATTCTCCTTAAAGGGTTTATGCGGTGTACTGGTGCGGTATTTTAAATTTATTCATAAATGACAAAGCCCTAAACATTTATGAAAAGGGTTTCGGTTTACGACAAATTTCACTGAGTATGGAACATTTTGCTGGAAGCACGCCATATACATAATATAAGGTAGATGGAATGTATGGGCGGAGAATATTTAATAATGGTTCGAATATTTTCGAAAATTATACAATACATCAAATTGCGAAGGAAGAAGTTATATAGAGAATAAATGCTGATTAATTCATAGCATTAAACTTCAAGGTAAACGCAGTAAATACAGAGATTGTAGTAACTCGGAATATTAAGTTTTTCAGATCTTGTTCTATTCGTAGGGACAAGTTAATGAAATTATCCAGTTGAGGTATCAGCAATTTAATATCATTTAGATTTATAATGGGTAGATATATCAATCAATAATAATGTAATGCCAGGAGCCGAAAACTTAACTACCATGACGCAAAACGACTGGGATATACCTGCAGCCATTTTGTTCAAAAATAGATTCTATTTTTATATCTACAAAAAAGACATATACGCTATAAAGCTATACTAAAACTTTTACGTTTGATTACGTTCTATTGGTTATAAAGATGATGGGAAGTGAAGAGCGTGAAAATAAATAAAATGTTCATGACACATTTTATGCCCCAGGCGTGCCATTTCTCCAGTAGCTACGGCATGATAAACTAACGACGTCTCTCCAAGATATCTGTTCTGTGGTTAGATCTACGTTTAATGTTGCCTGTATTTACGGGAAAATATTTAAAGAGCGTGGGAAATTTGAGAATTGTTTCCGTCTCTGCTAGCGAGATTATTATCTATTAAATTGAAAAGCGAAAATAAAAATGGAATGTTTATCTGTTACATCTGCCAACCCTACCCTTTCATCGTGTCCGTGTATAATGAATTTGTCACTCTGCGGTTAATTCGGCGCTGATGAACGAGCTAACTGACTGATTATAATAATTTTACGACTCCCTTGTAATTTATGAAAGCCACAACTGGGAAAGTACAGGAAAAGGTTTCTTTGTGTGCACAAACAAATTTGTGGCTTAATAGAGAAAGAACAAAGTTTAATATTGTCTGAAGGTGTCGGAGGTTTTTGATGGAAATGGTTAACGCTGCTCGTGAAAAAATTACATCTACCGGATTGGAAGTGAAAATTAAGTGTAAACGATAATAAGCTGTGAAATGGGCTTTTCTTATAAACTAATCTCGCTTGAATTAATTGTGTTATTGAATTGACCAACAGCCGTTCCTTTCAGCACTCAGTCGCAATTATTACTCATGAAAATTATCTTACTCAAATCTAGACAGCAAATTATTAATAATTATAGTAAAATTGAACACAACATTATGAAATATATTGTGCGTAGAGAATAGTGTCATACCTTGACTAATATCTCCAGAGCCTCCACATAGGACTTCTCGGTCTCGTACAGTTCCACCACCACGTGGGTCCTCGTATCCTGTTAAAGAAAATTTCAATTATATGACACGTATTAATCCATACAATACCATAAAAATGTCAAAATAAATTTGATATTGTTCATGGGTGCCGTACATCCACAAACAGTCACACACACTTATAACCAATTCTAGAATAGATATTTATCAGTCAAATATCTGTTCGGAATTCAAACCCAATACACATTGCGCAGTAGACTGGTTTGATTACCAATGCAACAAATGGGCTGTCCGTAATATGATGAATTACACAATAATTAGGCAGTGGTAAAATCAAAACAAGTTTCTAACTTAAAACATTTCTATACTGTCATATTATGATAGATACCGGGTCATATCTGATGGCTTATTCAAACAAATGTTAACTGCGAATTCTGAATAAGTCAATTTAGGAGATGAACGTTAAGAAATTTTATGAAAATCATGAAGATTCAAAATGCATTGAATAAGGATACAATTATTATCCTATCGTGAAGTTAATATCAAAAACTATAAAATGGAGTCAATGGAAGAAAATCTACTCAAAATAGAGACTAATCTACCAGACGGAGCTGTCATAATATATGTAGTATATGCTTATCGTGGATAAGAGCAAAATACAGAATTTCAGTCCATTTGTTTTAAGAACTTCGATTGTTTGAAAGTATAACAGATAAAGATTTAAACTTAGTCACATTTCTATTAATAAGAATAGAATGCCTTTTTAAAAATGCATCGGGCATTCGTTAGAACGGTATCCGTTAAAATATGTATAAGCAAATGGTGATGGGTCGATATTTCCCATAGTGTGTTGATAACTAAGTTAACAACCCATGACCTAAGACTACATTGATTTTTATTACTTTGTATGCTTTGTGTTCAAGGGTTTTAGAAGTGTAGTAATTTTTTGCTGTCCACTGAATTTTGTAATACTCGTAATCATTTTACCTGTATCTCAGAGGGAAGCGTATTAGTAGGACCCATTTTTATGCTAATAATGGCACGTACGACAGTCTGAAAAGTACTGTACTTTTCGAACTGTTTTGTCGAAGACAACGATATACAAGCTTACAAGTCAACGAAATATGATCGGTGGTGCCGGACAGTGAGTTGGTTGAAAGAAAATTTGATGTCCACGTATAGTGAGCAGTGGAATGCAAAGGATTAATAATGTTTCGCCTTCTCACAAAAATAACGTTTGTTACGGAAGAAGTTTCTGGGGTCAACTAACCTTTTAGACAAACTCGTACTTATCTCGATAGCAATAAAATCAAAATTTGATTGCACTTCTGTCGTAAAATACGATGTTTTTATGAGGATATGTACTCATAATGTCGGTGGTACGTTATGAGTTTTAAAATATCAATGGTACTTTACGATCCTATGTACTTATAACATTGATTTACTGTACAAGCTGCGACCTGTTAAAATCTACTGGTCATTTTATTTTTCGTCGATTTGAACAAGTTTGGAGCTAACTCTTTCAATGTTCAAGAAAAGATATATAAGATAGGGATTAAGGGTCAATCCACCAGAAGAATATTTTTAAATTGCCCTAATTACTTTTGACGCAACACCGAATGTTTTCATACTGTTCAAAGTACGAAAACTTTCGCTAACAAATTGACAAATAAAAACCCAATGACGTTCGCTGTTGATTCTGTTCCCCAATCAGCAAAGACTTGGAACAACGTCAAAGCTACAAGTGCTTAGTACATACATGTACTCGATTAAATAGAATATTTTTTCAGCGTTGTCACTGATAGTGGCTACTTTTTGCTGTTTATGTGTATTGGACCCCAAGGTGCAGTCTGTTTAAAACTGAATTCGTAACGCATAAAGAGTACAGTATGAACTAAGAACGTAACATCACGCCTGAAATCGCCTAAGGAGTAGGCGGAGGATACTCTCATGTGCCACCAATTACGTGTACTTCACACAATGGTAGTGAACTTATTGCCATACACCGGACACGGATCCAGACTCCGAGAACTACAAGTACCAGAAATCTCTACTGGAACATCGAAGTTACGAAAGTCCAATAGTATCCGATTAGGGAATCGAAGTCAGGATCTCTCGATCAGTAATGGTGGTCACAATTACTCGATCAAGAAGGTCGTTAAGTACCCACTACTGGTCATAATCTATTTGCTACTAAAGGTGACTTAGAAATTTACACTGCTTTTGCATCTTTATTTACCTCGGTTTGGATTCAAGGAAAGATCATTTCTGCTATTAATCGGACACCAATCATGGATTTATGACTCATGGGAAATCAAACTATAACAAAACAATATTATGGTGATCCGTGACTCCTGGAAAATCACACTTTTTCAAAACATAATAACACAATTCGCTTGTAATTTGCTTTTACACGTTTGTTATCGATCCGTTTCATTTATTTCTGGTGATTTCCACTAACGTTGTTAAATATTGCTAACGCCAGCAAACTGTCGCTTGCCAGTCGCTCGCAGTGCGCCTCCGTCATAATTGATGAGATATCGACCGCGTCGATAACGGACAATGTCTTAAATCACGATTATCACACGTGTTCCAGGCAAAGTGTCGGTAAGTGTTTTGTGTTAGGTATTGAAATATGGATAATGAAATGGAATAGAAATATAGAATTTTTATTCACTTAAATATTGTAAGCACATACAAACAGCAAATACTGTCTACTACTATACCATGTTATACTGTACTATACCGTTCTACTATATTGTTACTTACTATTACTGTACTTAAATCTAAAAGAAACACAAAAAAGGTAGACCAACAAATATAACCATATAATTATTATCTTATTGACTGAAATCGATGAAAATGTCCACTTAGTTTTCTTTATAAATCTTTCGAAGAATATCGTTTAATTTTAATTATTATTGTTAATAATCGTCTCACAGGGCGCTGTGCGGGTTAGGCAGAGAGTTAAAATTTGGTTATGAATCGAAGGAATTGTACATTCTCGTATATTCGATACATCGAAGGAATTGTACATTCTCGTATATTCGATACATCGAAGGAATTGTACATATTTCCACCTTTAGGCTGGTTCTGTTTTGGTTAAATATGTCGATGTAAATATATGTCAAGTCATATAATTTTGTTCTGCGACTATGAAGATCGCAGACGAAGATGACGGATTATTTTAGTAGAATCTGAGCCGCTTGCAATTAAATGAGATGACACAATAGATGTAATGTAAACGCAGCGAGTGGGTGGTAATTGATGGTGGTTGAATGGCGTATAATCTTTGAAGGGTTCCAACAGAATAGATACATCACTTTACAGTAAAAGTACTATCTTCATGCACAACTTTACTGTATACCATTATTTTAATCCTGCATAACGGGCATAGGTAAGGAACAATTCTATTATATTTATGAAGAGCCTTACGGCGTCAATAATTACTTTTATTTTGGTATTTTTAATCAAAATCACGTTGTGTCGCTGTCTGAAAAAAGAAAATAAAAACGCACATTATTCATTACATGTATAAACACAAAAACGCGCACACACTCACCAATACAAGTTGATACATACTAATATGTAGCCAGCACACGCGCGTACGCACACATGTAATATTAAAAAAAAAACGCGTCGAATTGGATGAAAGAAACAAACAAAAGACATTGTTTCGTTGACAATACATTTCCAGAACAGTGGCTGGAAGGATTACGAAACGAATGTTTGATGAAGAATATCTTCATTAAACCTCCTTGAAAAAGGAAATAATCTGCTCTAAATGGAACCACGAATCATGTTAATTGCAAGCTATCATCTTATCGGCCAAGCTCAAGTACGCCGGACTGCGGATAATG
>DWEC01000070.1:0-23064 GCA_018245735.1 Microceris miodesmiata
ATGGGCCGGGGGTAGCTATCTAATGAATAAAACATCATGTTAATATTTTGAAAATGTTTTTTTTATTAACACTTACATTTTTACAGCGCTCCTAGCCAACAGAGTAATACTATAAAACGAATCGGTGTAAATAACTGTCGAACGCAAAACAAAGTTACTCTACGGTGTACATCAAACGGATAGCTCACGGACGCCGGGCGTCTCGTGACGTCACCGGGCGGCGCCTCACGCGACACGCCACTCAACAAGCACAGAGTCACTCTAAACAAACGAACATCATTTAGATCTATAAACATTTCATATAATTTAGATTTATACGCTATAATGTCATAGTTTAGGTAGCGCGGCGGAGCGGGCCGGGGCCCGCGGCGGCGCCTCTATATCGTAACTGTATAATTTTAAAAATTCTCTAATTACGCATCCCTACATTTGTTATTATCGTTTAATTAAGAAATAAAATCTTACATGTTTATCGTGAGCAGCGTATGTCACAAGCCGCGAGCCGCCAGCACCGCCGGGGCCCGCGGGAAGGAGAGCGTCGCGCGGCCGCGACTGTCAATGCTTCCTTCAACTACTTTACGATTGAAAATCGGCATCGAAATTTCAACTACCTACCTAACAGTAAGCGGTAGTACGCTAAGACCCAGGCACTCCACATCGACCTCTCACACACCACACACGCGATCGAATCGTCAACTAAACGTTACTCATTCGAAAAATTCAACTTAATCTAATTCACTTAAATAATAATAATAATGGCTTCTTAACTGTAATATTATAACAAATGCTTTTCGTTGGCCGCCGAGCACGGAGCGCGGCGGGCGGCTCGCATCGCCCACGCGGTTCCACGAACGATCATCTACCGCTAAACGATATTTTATCACTTATCATATAAGTATGTGAAAAACAATTTTATAAGTATTATTCTTTATTTCTATCTTATAATGTCATAGAATAACCGATGGCGAACTACTGTAACATGAATTCCGAGCCGGCGGCCGCTTGCGCGTGATATCGTGACCGTGCGAGCGCGCGGCCGGGGGACTCCGCGGCGCGACACGACATAAACACATCGATACAAAAATAACACGATTCACAAAATTTTGTTCAAACAATAATATGTGTACATATTTTAGAATGATCACACGTGTCAAACTCCATAGCCCACTGTGCATATATACATAGATAGTTGGTAAGGAGGGGGCGGGGCGGGCGCGCACGGGCACGGTACGGCGGCGCTCGGCGCAGCGGTAACAAGCGGTGAGAAGCGTACACGACAGCGATTACACATTACCGGAACGGCACCGCGACCTCTGTCAGTCTGATATAAGAACACAAATTAACTGTACGCAGTAACTAACTGATGCACGACGCGACGCTGTGGACAGTGCTCGCCGCCGCCTAGTAGTACGTCTCCTGCTCGAGCCAGCCGCCGGGGTTGCGGCGCAGGTAGAAGCGTCGGATCTCGTCGTAGATGAAGATCGACAGCATGAACGGAATGGCGGGCAGCCACCACACGAACCTGCAAATTTTCGCTCATCAGGCTACTCACAAACGATACTGAATATTAGGATATTTAATGTACACATAGGAATATGTAAGTCCGCTCCTAGGGATATCTCACTTGAGAGGGTACATCCTGAGGCCCTTGTCCATGCCGGGGGTGTAAGAGAGGAATGCGGCGAGGGCGGTCTCGAACACCAGGCCGAAGTTGAGGGCCCAGTTGCGCATGCCCTGGTGGATGATGGAGTTGCGACGGGTCTTGCAAATGATCAAGTCGGCCCATTGCACCACCACGATGGACACGAAGAACGCGGTGTGGCAGGTGAACTCCAGCGCCTTGCGGTCACGGTACGTCTGGAAAACACACCACACAGGTTTAACGTCAGCTCGTCGAACAAATGCCACAAAATAACAATCCAACTTTTATAAGAATGACACGTACCCATTCTTGTCCGTAGGAGTCGGTGAGATCGTTGATCGCCTTGGAGTCCCACTGCTTCCTGATACCGAACAGCTTCAGCGGCAGGAATCCGTTCTCAGCCATGATTACGAAGTACACGAAGAAACCAGCAGCAGCTTGGATCATGCCGATTTGACCGTATGCCATAGAGATAAGCCTGATAACACCCCAACTTAGTTTTAAGATATATTCTCAAGAAGTTCGAAAAATCCTAATCCTATCCTCGAGTAACTGTACGGAGCCAGCGTTAGGAAAATGGAAGCTTCTAGAAGCGCTTCGGTTCTAGCGTAGTACATCTAGGCAGACCCTAAGCCTTTTTTTATTTTTGATGCAAAAATAACTAAAAATATTATGTAGAGACAAAAACTTTTCATAATTCAAAGGAAAATTATGCATTGTGAGGATTTCGTGCTCATTCTAAAGCCGGCTCCGTTAATAAGATTATTTGAAAAAACTTACGATTAAAATTGAATTTTTAACACTCATTTAGTGAAATTGGGGGCAAAATTAATATGGAATTTGTTTAAATAGGGAATTTTCCAATATTGTCTGTAAATTTCATGTGGAATGACTGAGAAAAGTTAGGAAATTATTCAGTTTTATTCACGAGATGTTAATTGAGATTTAATTTTAAATTTACTCGAGGATAATAGAATTATCTACTTATAATACATGGGTATTATTATCATATATATATTCGCTAAATAGAAGCAGTTATTTACAAGCTTTGGTTCCACATATAAAGGAAATTAGCGGGCTTTAATATGACTTCCTTTTTTAATTAAATTGAAGAATCATCGATTACTGAAATCACGACAGTGGACATTTAATAAAGAATTATTATTAAAGTATAAAATTCAAAATTTATTGTAGGAGTCATATTAAATTGATAAAAATAATCAGTGTTGCCAAACGGTTTTTAGAATATCGAATATTTAAGAATAGAATAGAATATTTTAATGTTACTATTACTATACTTATACTTATAATGAAAATTACTAATTTTCAATAAATTAAAAAGAAAACAACATGTTGGCGGCATCGATTATGTTCATGGCGGGAAAACTGCAATGACATATACTCACATTCACGGCATGCAAGATCACCAAGTACATAAAGGAGGAAAGCGTAAGCAAACCAGGAGTGTATCCGAGCTAACACCTCACCGAAGAGTTGAGAAGAGACTAGTTCAGTAAAGCTTAAAATATGTAGTGTGTGGTGGCGTAAAGCGAAATGACCCGCACGGTCAGCTGGTGCCTCGATAGAAAGTAATATCTATATATATACAAATAAATATATTACATAAATAGCAACATATATACGTATATATCATAGAAATAATAATATATCACTAACAAAATTATTGAATATCACTGGCACGATGCCAGACGCAACACTAGAAAATTAAAAAATTAACATTACGCTCGATGTCACCTACGCCATTCCTTAAAAAAAAACAAACTCGTTAAACTATCGACAACACTATGTCTACTGGTCTAACACAATCACATAAAAACTAGTCGCTTAGTGCGTGGCTAGGGCGCACTCTAAACGAACGGTTAGTTCGGGTCTAATCTATGGTAACGTGCACTCGGACATCGCGGGCGCGATGCCGCCCCACTGTTAACTAATTTTGAAATATGGAAGAGTGAAGGTAAACAGACAGGACTAACTCCTCTAAGTCTATGGTGTGTATAGACTTCTATAAGAAACTATTACTGTGAAGAGCTCAAAAAAACATTCTCAAGAGAGTCAGTTAGTTTTTAAAAAATATAGAAAAAATTCAATCGGCAAAGTGATATCGGTTGGTAAGTAGGTAATCTCGTAGTCGGTATATTTATTGTGTATGGCAACACAGAGTGGGCAGGCAACGTGTCGGACTCGGGGCCTCGGCGCTAAGTTATTGGGTAATTGCTCAGTGCTAAACAAGGGCGGGGGTTTGGAGCTCCATAATCACTCTTCCACATCCATTTTCATATGGTACTGTCGAACCACAAATAGCCGAACTAATTAAAATTTCAAAAACAACGTCATTACAACCAATCACCGAATGCGATTAGAATTTTACGAATCGACCTAATGTCAGTCGTGGCACCGCGCGCGGTTATTTCTCAAAATATGTGTCGTATTCAATTGCATTAAGTTCAATAATTTTTTGAATCAGAATTATATACATACTTTGAAAAATGCTATTCTAAGTGCGCCGATTCGTAAAATTGTAACCGATCGCTCGACAGTCGGCTAGTCGTCGCGTAACACCCAAATGAGGACTATGAAGCGTGCCGCGGCCGCGCGGGGCGGGCGGCGGTGCGGGGCCAACCTTCTGTTCACGAGGTTGTCTCGGTAAGGGTCTCTGGGCTGCCGCTTCATGATATCGGACTCGGGCGCCTCGTACGCCAATGATATAGCAGGCACCTTCGGTAACACCAAGCAATCAGGACACACAGGCAACTCGCGCGAACTGCTCGCGTCCGCGCTCCGATGATACATAATAAATATACGTACACACCCTCCGCTACGGCGTCCGGCGGCCGTCTACTGGTAACCTCACTAATATATATGCATCGCTCGAAATAATTATAATAAACTGTACCTCTATTCATATTTACTTAAAATACAACTCAATATCTGGCTAGTGAATATAGTAAAGTAGAAAAATATTAGCGTGTTCAAAGTTAAAAATTTACTGCAGCTCGATGGCGCCTTCGGTGGAGCATAGTACTGAATATCTGAAATTCTACACTAGTTACAAACGTGAGTCACAATTAAGCCCTGCGAAGGTACTCGAGTGAAATATCTCATGAAGTGTCCATGTTCTAACTAATTACATATGTATACATAATTATAATAAACGTGAGAGACCAACAGGCGCGTCCCACATATATATATGAAATGTGATGATATGGTCACCTAAAGTAGACCTACGTAGATGGTAGCGAACCTATATGAGGAACTGTGTCGTGGTGTGCATGGAAGTCATGAATACAAAATAATAATAATAATAAGATAAAAATAGAAATATAATAAAAATAGGGAAAAAAATGTGAAAAGGAAAGTGTATAATCACATGCACGACAGACAGACAGACAGACACACGACAGAGACAGGAAGGCATCGAACGAGTACTTACCTCGCCGCAGTTAGTTAAATAATTATCAACGGAACCACAACATGAGGATGGAACAATGTGTTTGCTGAAACACGTTACTCCATGGAACATCAAGCTACTTAATACGTTAAAGGAAACAGGAGGATTGTTACAATAGAAAAATGTATATATAAAAGACAACGCAAGGCAGAAATCTGGAGCGGTGCGATCGTCGCCTTCAATATCCACATAAAGAGGTCTAAAGAAGTCGTGTACCTACAGGGCGCCGTCCGCAGACCGCAGGCAACAACCAAACTTCAATATTGAAGACTAACCTACACGTGGTAGCAAGCAAATAGCGATAGAATAATATATCTTTAGAAGGAGCGGCGTGGTCGCTCTCGGTGGTTTACCTCTCGTTAACGAGTTTATCAGTGAAAGGATTACGCGGCTGGCGCTTCATTATGTCAGATTCGGCCTCCTCGTATGCCAGGGAAATGGCGGGCACCTACACAAACACTAGCTATGAGAGCGAACAGCGGGCGCGGCCCGTGGCGGGCGCTCGCGCTCCGACGAAAAAAGCGTGGTGCATTTAATACCACATGTGTACAGCACATACAACATTTAGCGAGCGCGCTGCGGACATACCGCCCACAGGGGACCGGCACATTGGTACTGTACGGTATCGTTCAATTTTACAATTATTAATTCATTCGTTCATGTAACCGTTGATTAATTCAATCGTATTGAGATTTGAATCTCACATCTGTGACTAATCGGTAAGGTCTGTTCAGAAGCGTATGATCGCAGCGGCTCGTATCGCTTAAAACTATCACAGAAAACAAAATGTTAATAACACATAAAAAATGTAGATCATGAAGTGACTCTGTTCTCGCTGCCGTCGGCCACCGCGCGTCCAGTGTGTGGAACAACATAAAATTTAACCAAATGTACTATGAATGGCAATGGACTCTCGTCGGGTCTATCGGCGGTTTTTTAAATTTTCTGAACTTTGTGACAGGATGATAGTGAGAATGATATTTGATGGCTGTGTTTTTTTGTAATTTCAGTGTGTTTCGTCGTGTCTCATCGTGATACAATATGCCAATTGTGGTGATACTATGCCAAATCGTGGTTAACTATCAGCTGTGTTCCCATCTAACGTCCTTTAGTTCGTCATATTAAAAGGGAATTGCAAAAGCAACACGCGTTTTCTTGTCAGACAAAACCCATCATAAGCGTCCAAATATGGCGACCAGTTGTCATTCACAATGTTCCCTTGCGGCACGGGCGTCACAATAAACGTAAACATTTATATTAGTAGGGCACATAACCTAATATTATATTAGAGTCGTCCAAAAATTATTTCAAGTCACACATCAATAATTAGTATTCGATGTAATCATATGGTCATACATTTCGTAGAATGTTCTCGAACAAAATTCAAACGAACATAACGAAGCATAACCCTACGATTACATACGAACGTACGAACATACGTACACACATCGAACAATTTCTATATTAAGGGTACATCCACTCGGCACGATATTTATGCAACAGCGAATTTATTAGCTGAAAACCAGTTAGGGGGTTATATTCTGACAAAACATCGCATTATTTTACGTGGCAGAGACCTCTCGTTGACAAGTTTGTCGCAAAAGGGATTTCTAGGCGGGCGTTTCATAATATCCGCCTCGGCTGCTTCGTACGCGAGTGCAATCGCTGGTACCTAGCATAAATGTTGCGTTAAATACAGTCTAATACACACTACCACGTCGTATAATCTCGCTCTCCGAGCTGAAATCTCTAAGGAAAATATACACGTCTTCGTTATTTATTTCACAGCAACCGTTCAGAGGTGCGAACGAGCCAATACGATAATTTACGAGAAAATGTAAGTAGACATAGGTAGTCAGTCATCTTTATAGGTAGGTACAAAACTGAGTAGGATCATACAAGAAAATATAAGTAGGTATTTGAGAATGCAGTATATCGTAAACAGCTGCTGTGATATCACATTGAAATAAAAATTTAAATTCAGAATTACATTCTTAAATATTTTCTTCGATTATTCCATGTATTTGAATACACGTGAACACAATTGTTTTATTTTATTGCCATACTAATATAATAATATGGCAATATTAAGGATCAAGAATAAGATGAATTTCAGAGAAAAATAATTAAAAATCACCAGAGACTTGTCTATGTGAAGAGAGTACTATTTTCCATTTTAAATTTTCGTCGTGTTCACATGCAATCGATTTTGTTTGTAAATAATGTTTCAATGCAAGCACATCGATCTCTTTTGGCTACATCGTATGAAACTTTTCTGATTCGTCATTTCATTTCCCACCTTACTTTCAAGTCATAAAAAGAGGTATTATAGGCCCTTGCATTGAACTTAGGCTTACGATTTTAGGACCTATTTTATTGTGACATAAGATCGAACTTACCATGTCAGTTCCGAGATCGATGCAGAGGATGGTGACGGTGCCGAGGGGCAGGGGGATGTCGCAAAGGATGAACGCCAGGAAGGGAGAGATCTCGGGAATGTTGGACGTGAGGGTGTAGGCGATGGACTTCTTCAGGTTGTCAAAAATCAGTCGGCCCTCCTCGACGCCCGTCACGATTGAGGCGAAGTTGTCGTCCAACAGGATCATGTCCGCAGCCTACAATGCGTTGTACGATCATAATTGTGAAGCGGGTCCCAATGTGTTTCAAAATTAAATGAAATAAGTTTTCCACATGATCTTAAGTAATTTAACGATTGCTTTGAGAATATGTCGAAATAACAGTAGGCATTTGATTGTGACTGTTAATTTCCAATCCAGCGGGACATTTGCAATAGTTTTATTATTTCTATGATTTGTCGAGGAATTTTGGTAACATTTAAAGTGTTAACTATTACCTTGTAAGGTGTTATAAGGAGCTTAAAAATTTTCGATTGTCCGTATCTATCTTTTGTACCAGTGCCTAAGTCATCAAGTTACTCACTTGCTTGGATACGTCAGAGCCAGCAATGCCCATAGCAACGCCAATGTCAGCCTTCTTCAAAGCAGGCGAGTCGTTCACACCGTCGCCAGTCACGGCCACGATGGCGCCCAGACGCTGGCAACCCTCCACGATGATCAGCTTCTGCTGTGGCGATGTGCGGGCGAATACGATTTCCGTGTGGAACCTACCAGAATAATGGAGGTGTTAAAATCATACTAATTTTTGTTTAACAATAATAAAACGGAAAAGAATTATAGAACTTTTTATATGCAATTTTCCATCGATAATGTAAGGGCTAAAATCATATACTTGTTACAGCAGATGTATTCTGTAGTAAGCAGCTCATATTTCAGTAGTAAGATTTTCTGACATTTATAACACCAAGTACGTACTTGAGAATTTCGTCAAGTTGGTCAGAGTTGAGCTCCCTGAGCTCGGTGCCGTGGACGACGGCGGCCTTGGCCTCGCGGGGGTTCACTTCGGATACTGGAATGTTGAGCCGAGCAGCTATGTCCTCCACAGTCTCGTTGCCTTCAGAGATAATGCCGACAGACTTCGCGATAGCCTTCGCCGTGATTGGGTGATCGCCCGTTACCATAATAACCTGACGACAGCAGATAAAATCGAAACAGGTTCCACAAATGAAGTACCGAAATGAAGTGTTTTTTTTTTTACTTCATTCTCTGGCATTACTAGAGACCTTATTTACATTTATCACATTATATTCCTTATTTAAAAAAATAAATATTTTTTATATTTCATATGAAAAGATGATTGATTGGCCGTAGTGGTTGATCAACCACAGAGTGAGCCGCGCGAACGCAATGCTTCGAACAATCCCGGAACTAGTCAACGAAAGAAACCTAGCATCATTAGGCTGAAGACCAAGGTGCCCAATGAACTTCCAACACCACATTAAGTATTTAAGTGAGAAGGAGACACCCCTCCCCAATCATCCGCTATGGAAGGATTCTTTCGTCTTAAACGGCGAGACCGGATTTATCAGTGAACATGCGACGAAGTTGCGCATGAACATGCGAGTTTAATGCTGATGCTGCTGCTTTCATTGATTTGGTCGATCAGGAGTACAAGGCAATTACAGACGTCGACAAATATGCCAAATCTATACCTTTATCTGCTCATGCTTACTACCACATAGTATTATGTTAGTATAAGATAGCGTTGATTGCTCATAAGAATGGAACATCATCTAACGAGCAATAAAGGTTGGTCGATTTTGTCGACGGCTACAACACCGCCGTAATTGTCGCTGGAGCAGGGGAATACTTGGAGTGTTTGGGAAATTTCACTGACGTCACAGGCGTCAAACATCTCCTACGAGCTCAAGAACTAAATGACCGAGGTCAATTTGGCAGAGCAATGGCCCAAACACACGGATTATATGAGACACTCCCAGCACCAGCAATCGCTCTAGAAAGAGTGATTGGAGATCACGCAGCCTCAGGAAGAGGCGCAAATCCCGACGATGCCTGGATGATTCCAGAAATCGTCCCACAACTCCCTCAGGGGCAACGAGAAAGGCAGGCAATAGACCCAGGGTGTCAACAACGTGAAAAAAAAACGTAGGCGTGATGAACAAGGCCTTGATGACACAGATGACAAAGAAGGAGCGGAGGTTAGTTCAGAAGACGAAGAGCAGGCCGATATTATATCACCAACAGATAATCTGTTAGGTTGGCACAGACCAAAGACCCTCTCCGCGAACCAACTATGCGTAATTGAAGAAGTCATAGATACTGAAGACGATAACCGGGGCGTCATCAATCGTAGATATTGCATCAGACGTGAGCTCTTTGAGCTAGTCGAACGACGTTTACGTGAATGCAAACGCTACAAAATGTCACCGATTCCAAAAACAACTGGTGGCAGCTAAGTTCAACAGATGGTCTGGAGACCTGAGACTCACACGTTATCTCGTTTCCAGTTGGCTATTGAGATGGAACGAAATGAAGTTTAAAAATATAGGAGTACTTTATACCTTAATACCAGCAGATCGGCACTTAGCGACGGCGTCAGGCACAGCGGCACGAGGAGGATCAATCATACTCATGAGGCCGACGAAACGGAGGTTGTCCAGGGGGAAGTTGGGGTCGTCAGTGTTGAACTTGTAGCCGATCGGGTACTTGTCAGAAGGCAATTGAAAATCGCAGAAACCGAGCACACGTTCTCCGAGACCACCGAGTTCCAGGTAAGCGTTGTTGAAAGCCTCCTTCATTTCTTCATCCAAGACCTGGTGAAATAGAACGCGATACAAAATTCTGCTATCACACCTGGAAGACAGATTAATGGTTAAAAAAATACCTTTTCCTTTCCGCCAATAAAAATAGTGCCGCAACGTTCCAAAATCCTTTCAGGGGCACCCTTCATCACGAGCAAGTGGCGAGGATCGCTGGGGTCATCACTTTCATGGATAGACACTTGGTACTTGTTGGTAGAGTTGAATGGAATTTCGCAGACTTTCTTGTTACGCTTTCTAATAGACATCACATCTCCCAGAGCGAGTTCCATGCACTTAAGTAAAGCAGCCTCGGACGCATCACCAGCAACTTCTTTCTTCAGGATTGGCACGCCGTCTTGACCACCCTTGAACTCAGCACGGTTGCAAAGAGTAGCGATCTTAGCGAGAGCTTTGAATCCGGGGCTGGTGCGATCTGTTAAAGAATTATACGATTACAGCATTCTTAGAACTTAATGTAACATCATGTCTGTAATTCCAGAAAGCAAGACAAGGAGGAAGGACACTCCCACGTTTTAACTTATAACATTCTTAAAATTTAAACAGCTTTTATTGAAAAAACAAATACATGTTATTCTAATGTTTCCATAATGCTAAAAAATAGTTACCATATTGAACTCCAGATTGGTCCTCAGTGGTGTCGGCCTCGATGATCTGATTATCAAACCACATGTGCGCAACAGTCATTCTGTTCTGGGTCAGGGTTCCGGTTTTGTCCGAGCAGATAGTAGAGGTAGAGCCGAGAGTCTCTACAGCCTCCAAATTCTTTACCAGGCAGTTCTTAGAGGCCATGCGTTTGGCAGTGAGAGTCAGACATACCGTTACGGTAGCCAGTAAACCTTCGGGTACGTTAGCTACGATGATACCTGATAAGGAACAAAGACATTACATTAGAAAAACCTTAGAATCTTGATCCTTAAGCAAACACTTCTACCCGGCCATAGTTAAACAACTTACCAATAAGGAAAATGACGGCATCCAGCCAGTGATAGCCCAGGATAAAAGCAATGATGAAGAAGGTGACTCCGAGGAACACGGCTACTCCAGTGATCAAATGAATGAAATGGTGGATTTCCTTAGCGATCGGAGTCTCTCCAGTGTCCAAACCAGAAGCCAATCCAGCGATACGACCCATTACCTGGAAAGGGATTACCAAAAACCAGCTAAAGATTGCCAAGTTTCAGGGCGAAATATATCATATTTGATCATATAACATTAAACTTACGGTGTTGTCTCCGCAGCAGATAACAATCCCCTTAGCAGTACCTTCAACAGCATTGGTAGAGAAAAATGCCAAGTTCTTTGTTTCAAGGGGGTTCTCATTGGTAAATTCAGGTCCACGGGACTGGGGCTCGGATTCGCCAGTTAAACTGGAGTTGTCCACTTTAAAACCACGGGCCTCAATGATACGAATATCAGCAGGGATACGGTCACCGAATTTTACCTAAAAAAGAAGTCAAGAATTAGTTGTCACTTAAAATTGTCTTAAGTTCAACTTAGTGAATACAAATAGAATAAGAGCGAACAATAAAAATAACGGAATATAAAGATCTTTCTACTTTTATAACACCAACCTCAACAATGTCACCGAGTACCAGATCTTCAGCTCGCAGTGTCAGCTTTTCGCCTTCACGAATAACAGTAGCGAACTGGGGCACCATATTCTTGAAAGATTCCATAATCTTAGAAGACTTGCTTTCTTGATAGTATGAGAATATACCCGTTACGATTACCACAGCCGCCAATACAATGCCAAGATACAAGTTGTCGTCCGCAGGTTCTTCAACAGTACTCGCCTGAAATATGAGTCATATAACTTCTAGGAACTTTCATGGACAAAACGAACATAATCTTTAAATTACGGTTAGCATACCTGAATTCCATAGGCAATAAAGCATAGAATAGCACCAATCCACAGTAGTAACGCGAAGCCACCGAACAGATTTTTACAAAACTTTACCCATTCGGGCGTCTGTTTTGGTGGCGTGAGTGCGTTTGGACCATCTCGTTCGAGATTCTCTTTTGCTTTTGCGTGACTAAGGCCCTGTAAATATTGACGTATGTTCTGACTTCTTGTTCAGTAATCAAAAAAACAATAGTAATTGTGTTTAAATATAATTTAGTCGTTTACTTTATTTAAAACGTTAGATTCCAGGATACACTGAATAACTTACATTTTCGGGATGTGTCTGAAACCTTTGGTATAACTCCTCCGGCGTAATTTTATGGTAATCGATGTCCAATTCCTGTTTGAGATCATCTAAATCTCCTGGTTTTCGCTTTTTCGCAGGGGGTTTCCGGCGAGTCTGCACGATTTATAATGTGTGTCAGTTTCGACGTTAAGATGTAGGCCAAGTATCGACCTTTTTACAATACAACAATAAGTATGTTTTTACAGGCTTCATCATAGTAACAGCGTTATGTAATGACACAACACGAAGTACGTATCTTATTAGGCAAACAAGCAAAATAGAAACAAAAGGCAGTAACAATGCAAATCGATGTAACAGAGAATCTGAACATGCATTACAGTAATGAGTAGTGATCGCGGGCTGTCACAGCGACGGCTCGCGTCGTCGGTCACTACACAATATAGTATGAGATGGTAATGTAAATTAAAAACCTTGTACTGTCCATCGGCAGTTCTATTATCATCCTTAATGGGGGCGATGGTGGCGACGCGGTACGAGTCGGAACGGCCATGCTGCAAACATAACTAGGAGCTAGACACATTCTACGAGGCGGCCCTACGGCCATGCTCTCAATGGTAACTAGATGAGAGTGAGGATGATCAGGGTGATAATGCATGTTTCTGATTAACGCCGCTGACTTCGGGATATCAGAATCAAGCGTTACTACATGAACATGCAAAAGTAAATGAAGTAGTTTTTCTAATAATCACAAAAGAGTATATAAAAGTATCAATAAAGGTACTTCAGTTACTTTTACATTAGTGAACACAAAATCTGGCTTTTTAATAGTAGCGTAGGGTGAAATAGGATTTTTCAAATTGTAAATATGGAGTCAGTAACTTTCAATCAGTAATATGGAGTCAGTAACTTTCAATCATTTGGTACAATTAAATAAGTTTAAAAGTGATCAACAATAAATGATTCCTAGCATTAGTAGAATGCGTACAATCCATAAAGCAAATTAATACTCCGGTAAGCAGAGCCGAACGTGACGAACAACAAAAAGGCAATTGTATAGTGGAGAGCACACAGCAACGGAGAGCGTGTCCGTGCGGCGTGACCTTGGCAAGCGCATGCTCTATAGTCCTGCTGGGATCGCCGGCTCAATGGCACTCAATTGATCTGAACTAGTTGCGTGTGCGAACCTGAGCGCGGTGTAAGGACGCCGCGTACCTCCTATGCACGACTACGTTGCTCCCATTCATTGCTGCCCTCCACATTTAAATCGGCTGCGCAAACGTGACTGTGAGAAAATTAAACGCCCAGTCGACTGTTATGCCACATATTTTACGTTCGGCTTCATTGCTTCAGGAAACACGCATAAACTTATTCGAAACCATAAAGATTTGTGTGCAAGACAGGCATAATGTCACCATGTCTAAATGCGTCCGTAACGCAGTAAACAAGTCGCCGCGCCGTCGATAATTGATGAACGTTTTCATGGTGGACCTCATTAAACCGCGCCCTGAATTCCCATGAAGGTTACTGCCAGAAGTGGAACAGTGGATTCCTGGACTACCTGTTTCCATAATAGACGGCAGCTCGGGTGACAACTCGTCAATTATAAAGGATTCTGATGTGGGTCATCACTGAACACATACACGTTAATTAACAGTGTCGGGTTGAATTAATGAAGGGCCACAATCGGAAGAGAAATTAATTAGTCCCATTTAGGTCAGTTACAATTATGGAAACATAAAATATTCACATCTTCAAAATAGGAACGGTGCACGTTCGCAAGCGAGGCGGGCTCTCCTCGTTACATAAGCGGCCCTCTAGACGCATGCGCACTGCGGCCCAACCCCCACTTGCCTCTCGCTACCCTCGACATAAATAGCTAAAAGACAAGGTTGCCACCCCGGACCCCGTCGACCGCATTCTATAATCTCTGTAAAGGTTAGACAGGAATCTGGTGGAAAATTTAAACCAGTTGTAACGAGACCAAAACTCGCTTATGTCTCGCGAACAATATTCAATTTAACTTTAATTGAAAAGGCGATAGTTTCTAAAGTATTACAGATTTATTAATGTAGATATTTTTAAGTAGTCTCAAGGGGTTTACTAGTATCTTTTTTAAATAAGGGTTTTTTTTTATTAAAAGATTAGAAGGTTTAATTAAAAATGTCCAATTTATTTCGCCCAATTCTCTTTTCTTGCCCATTATAGCGTATTAATAGCCCTTCTGGTTAGGGTACTTTCGCACGTCGCAGCTGGTGGCCGACAAGAATTGAGACAGATTTGACGGTTAGAAGTTAAAAACCAACTCTAAACTGCCCTATAAGCTTTTAACGGTCTTGTCTGCGATGTTCCTATTTAAATAAAATGGCGAGCTGAACAAACGAATCTAATTGAGAAACAATACAGCGACAGTACCAAATTATTGAATAACAAGATCGCAAATTTCGTTAGCCCACTGAATGTCAGCGATCGGCCATTCATTGTCACGGCCACGAAACCACTTTGTACCGAAAATTTGTGGTTACTATCGTAGTAGTTTCGTGACATGTGAATGAGACTATTATTTTTAACGAATACCGCGTCGCGAAACCGTTGCGTGAATCTCGTCGGCAATTAGCCGCGGCCGCTGCCAAAATATTATTAGCACCGTTCACGTGCCTTTGTTGATATGCTTGCTTTATACTTGTTTCTATAACTTTATTGGCACTTCGCGCAGAGAAATTTATTGGTGACAAAACTAAGGCGCATTCTTTTCATGATTTAGGTCAAACGCAACGTACAACTTTTTTGTCTCGTTGGTAACATATTTGCTATTTATATTAATCGAGAACCTAAACAAGCCAAAAATTAAGAATGTGTAAACTATACAATACTGTAGGAATAAATCTAAATTAAACTAGTAGAGATTTTGTTGTGCAAAACTTCCAAATATCTTTAGAATTCTTGTATCGCATTTGCGCCGAATGTTATTAAACTCTAGACAAGGAGGTCATCAATGTTATTTAAGTGCTATCCAATCACGAATTTGTTTTTGTAATTAGTATTTTAGTACAATTTAATTGTAACGATAAAAGAAAACGTGGTGCAAATGTACGTGTACACATCAACAACGATAAGAGTCCATCAACAGAAGCAATAAGACAAAAGTACTAATGGATATGTGGAAAGTATGTATTATTCGGTAGCCATAATTATAAATAGTACATTGGTGCATGTTCCGTCTCCCAGTCCGTCTGTGTAGTTTAATTTGGAAACGACAGCAGCATTGGCCATGATTCTTTGACGCTGCGTTATATAATTAGAGAAGTCCCCTTCATTCCTATTCAATATCTCAAAAGGTTGGAACTGAGTTAAATAATTTAGAAGTGACAGTAGTCACTAAAAATAATAAGTAATTATTTAAAATTTTCAACGGTTGGTTTTCGTATGGTCTGCTGTTAGTAGTATTACATATGTACTTAGGTTTTTCGCATCAAAAGCCGACATAAGAAAGCTTTGATATTATTTTCAAGTTCGCATATTATCTTGTTTAAGATTATTCGGTTTACTTTAAACGAGAAAAAATTCAATTTGAAAAATGAATGAAGTTTATTTTAATGCACTCTGTATATTAACAGGAAATAAAAAAATGTCTAAAACATCCAAATCTGTTTTACACAATATTATGTGTTGCAAGAAACATTTCAAACGCATACAGTGTATGTTATACATGTTTCAAATCGTTAAAATCTGACAATTTGATGAATTATACAATATACGTTTTTCAGTTTTGTTTATACATTCGGCTGATCGCATCTGTCATTCTTTCAAGATGTAATTATTAGGGACCGCTTGAATTATTATTTGAGAACTTTTAATGGTCATAAAGTTAATTTTACGGCTTCGAATTATTCGTTGCCTTATCTACAGACAAAAATGATAAAAAATATTAAAACAGCAATTGAATGTTTCAAGGGGTACTTTAAGGAAGACGAAGTTTATTTCCATCTTTATCTTAGCCAAATCTAGCTCAAATGAAAGGGTGTGGTCCGAAAAATTTAACCTATGTCCGCAATGGATACCCAAATTGTGTTATTGACTTGCATATTCGAGTAAAATGTTTTAGATAGATAACCATTGAAGTAGACGTGTTCTGGAGTGGAGACCGCATTTTAGTAAACACGTTTAGTGACGCCTTCCAGCTAGGTGGAGTGAAGATATACTCAAAGTGGCTGGCAGCGATTGGATTCGGAGAGCTAAAGATCGAGCTCAGTGGCGTGCTATTGGAGAGGCCTATGTCCAGCAGTGGACGGGGTAAGCTGATGATGATGAACGATTCTCACTCACGTGTTGACGAAACCATGCAATGCATCTTTTCTAAAATTAAGTAAACTTCGCTATAAATGAGAATCTTCTTTATTATGAAACTGTTCAAGTTGTCTTTTTTTATTACATTCACAACTCTTCATGTTATATGCAATTGTAAAAAAGTTTAAATATGTACATATATATGCTAAAATGTGAGTAGATGTTCAGTAGACAAATGTGTGTTCAAATAGAAAAACCAACGAAATGCATACATTACTCCAATTGGGGTGAGTGCTCGGGGATAAAAGCTGCATATATTCATGAGGGGGATGACAGTACAAAGAACTGCGGCAACCGCAGCTAATGGCATCACTTCAGCGATACTGTATGCTTTGACATGGCTTATTATAATCAAAATATGTACAAGTAGCCATCGATGAAGTTCAACCATATTACGTAATGTCGATTCGGTATGTTCGGTTTCCACGAGTTTTTAATACCTTCTTGCATTTTTACATTTTAGTTTTACGATTATTAAGCGCTCTAAATAAAAAAATCTAAATTTTCATATCGAATATTTTCAAATCGATTCATGAAGCCATGTGTTCAAAAC
Source organism: Microceris miodesmiata (assembly GCA_018245735.1). Taxonomy (NCBI): domain Eukaryota; kingdom Metazoa; phylum Arthropoda; class Insecta; order Lepidoptera; family Hesperiidae; genus Microceris; species Microceris miodesmiata. Next base: position 17,359 of record DWEC01000070.1, read on the forward strand.
GAAAACTATTACTAACGATAATTTCGACTGTGCTGGGTTTTTACGTAATAGATTGTTTGCGTTTTTCAAAATTTTCCAATCTCAAGGACCATGTCCAGCGGCCTAATTGATGCGTGCGCGCTATCGTCATAAAGGATAAAGGAAATACTCCAATGGAGCGACGGCACTCTATGCGATTTAAATGACATAATGACAAGGCAATTTTCTAATAAACCTTCGGTGCTATAGTTCTCGTGTCCGAAGCACGGCCGCCTCCCGGCAACCTGTTTAGCCACTTCCTTCAGGACACCTTGGAAGGAGAACACTTATTCCAATGCCCGGCCAAAACCAATCATCCTACTCAAACGTGTATGGAATCTTCCGTGTCATTATCTTCAATGACTTATATTTAGTACGCGTGATTGTTTTAGTTTTTTTTTTCATTTTATATGTTATAAAATAGTCAAGTATCTATATTTTATACTATTGTAGAAAACATATATTATTGTTCACGATGTTCATTAGACAGTAGAATAGTGGAATGTGATGTGATTTCAAATTTCAAAATTTAAAATTCAAAGGCAATGAAAAGCCTCGTTCTTTGTGAATGGACCAATCGGTAATTCGTTAAAATATTTTATAACTCGGAATCGATTAAACTACTACCTACTATCGAAAAATTTGAACCCATAATAAGAAGGGCCGTTTGATATTCACTTTTTAACTAATTGAATATTGAGTTTTTGTTAAGGTTCTTTTTTTAATTGGAGTGTTTAGGAAGTATTCAGCGGCAGAGACTAGAGCGAAGTGTCTCGCTCGCCGCACAGATCAATACGGGACGTTACGCAACCAGCCGGCGCCGTGAGCCACACATTGCTCCCTTTCTGCTGCTCGTCAGTTACACACTTAAAACAACTACAATGACTACAACCAGCGGCATACAATGAAAGCAAACTTGAATTATTATACAAAGGAAACACAAAGAACAAGAACAAAAATTCTAAAAAATACTAGAGGCATACGTAAAATTTGTACAAGCTTGGACTGAAAAAGTTCCTTAGCTAAGGGTGTACTGAATGTCAGCTGACAATAAAAGTGATAGGAGAACAAAGGCTGAAAAACGTGCTAACGGGGATTCCTTTAAATTCTATACAGGGACATGCTGCAAAGGCGCAAGTGTTCCACAAAGGAGGCAGATATTTTCGTTGAACAAGAAACCTGCTGAAATCTTCCGCACTATCAGTGACATGCACTCGTCTTCATGTAGGCAGCGGGCTACCCGATGGGGCTTGCCACTGTGAAGGCCAATTACAAGCACTACAGCAAGCGACACTGCACTCACCTCGCCCATTGTCGCTAGTCTTTATTGGAAAGGCGGATTAAAACTGTGAACCGCCTCTCGGCCTCGTCTCTGATCCTCGACTGAGCGGGGTAGGTCGTCGCTAGTTCTGCAACAACGGTGACCGTTACGGCTTCCTCGTTCCAACGAAAAACTTAAAAATGTGTGCGCTTTCACGTCGTCCCGTCGCACGACACTGAGGCTATGTCATCGTGATATGAAACTAAAACCCGGTATGAGAGAGTGCACGGGTGGAGGAGGCGCGACTGAGCGACGTTCGGCGGCCTGCTCGGGCGGCGACTGACGATGGGGCCAGCGCGTATCGAGCCGACGGCACACTGACGTCACACTGCGTCACGACGCCAGCGCCGCCGCTGCCAGCGTCGCGCGCAACCCGCTGCGCACGGCGCCCTCCGCGCGCCGCCCCCGTCACGCCCGCCCCTCGCGTAACCTTCCACAACCGGCACCGATGACAACCTCCGATCGCCAATGTTTCCGTCCACGCACACTTTTTTCTATCTTTCCCAATCATTATCTGATTTTGGAAACGTCAGGGAAAAATCTCAATAACAGCTACGTTTTAAAGTTTAACGAACTGAAGACTTTTATTTTCCTATGTGTCGTAAAAATGCTTTTAGGCCACTGGGGTTAATACATTTTTATGAGACATATGTATTTAAGGCGCGCGTCAAAGATGACGAAAGGCCGAAGGCGGCGCAAGTTACATTAAACAGCAATTATTTTACAGAAGATGTATTATAATCTATAAAAAGGTTTTTTTCAGATAGCGACAGGAATATTAAAAAGTTAAAATATAAAAGATGATATGCCTGCATAGATCTGAACTTACACATTAAGTCGACATCTATATGAAATAACATTACGTAGCACCGTTTGGGTTAAGGAAAGCCGTAAAGTAATTTTACGGTTAGTGAATATATTTGTGCTCATTTCATTGGACTCGCATTATGATAATATAACACATGAGCCTTGTAGATACACATGTTTTATTACTATTTGCTTTCCGCACTACGTGACCGACATTCTTGTCCAAATAAATCCACAAGCATCACCATGGATTTCGCTTTGTCTTCCTCTATCGATTTATTGTTTCACCTCAGAAAACAGAACCGATCGAATCAAGATATAGATATGAAAGATATGAAAACCGCCAAATTCTTTCTTTGAAAGCAATACCTGTGAATGATCAGAAAATTTGTATGTTTGTTGTCATCAGTTTTAAAGAGGATGTAGTCAAGGAAATTATAAACCAGTGCAGAAATCAACTATGAGTCCAGATCAAGCATCGATACAGTTATGAAAATATTTCTGCAGAATTAATGTCGTTCAACGATACATAAAGTTAAAATTTTATTGAAGCGAGAAATAACGATGCATTTGACGGCTATTTTTAACGAATCGATAAAAATAAATTGCCATCGAGCTGCTTGCGGTACGTTTATACTTATATGCGGTAATCAATTTGGTTTGATTTCGCATTAAAGTTATACTGATGAATAAATCAAGGAGCTAATTGTGTTCCTGAAAATAAACGGAGGCGAGTTTCGCTCGCCTCCTTGAGAATCCTTATTGTAACGTATAAGGAAATTTCTAAATGAGTATCTTAAATTTCAACGAATTAATCAAACAAATCGTTATTATATGAAGAACGTCTTGCCAGTTTAATGATATTAATATAATCTGATAACATTTCCATATCAGCTCGAGACTCCTCTGCCTCTGTAAATCCATTTTCTCCTGAGGCACCCGTCAGATATTAATTTCCGGTGCCTGACGCTGCTCAGGCCGCGAAATTACCCATCATCAAACATATACGTATGTAGACAGTTACTATCTACGGGCTAGTTTTCAACCCTGTAGTAAACGCACGATCGAACTGTACAAATGCTTGTGTATTACTTAGCCTCCCTTCGGCACGATGGAAAAGAAAATCCCCGTGGACGCATGAACAAATATCGGGATTTTCCGATGCGTCAGTGTCTTTTCCTGCTAAGCGCTTGTTCTCATAGAGTAGTGGCCTACCTTCTTGGCGTTAAAAATAACGCTAACCCGCGACTTAAACTGGTGTCACGTGTTAAGTAGGTTAAGGCTGGTCAGGCAATATTTTATATGCATTCTTGCCATGCGTTCCTATGTAAATAGAGCTTAAAATTGCATACTTTTCAATTTGAGCCGCCGTGCCCCGCCTGTGCACGTATTTTCATTTTACCGGGTCTAGAGTGGAACGTAAAACAAAAGGATTTTTCTCTTCATTGTTTCTGTTGAACCATTGTCCAGAATTCTAGCACAATTTATCACGTCACGGTTAAGCTACTTACAGCCATATCGCTTTTATATATTTGCTAATAATTAAGAAATTAATGTATGGTTTTCGTAGTAGACATTATTATCTTTAAAGGTTACCGGTTTGAGGTTTAATATAAAATTTCACCTAGGCAACGATCTACCCAATAATTCACAACAACGGTAATTGCATAGTAACTACATTTGTACACAATCAATGTGAAGGCAGAAGGCACCCCTATGCAATTAGTTGCAGGTCGTCGTGTACCCAACACCCCCGGGCAAACCTGCCAATCAATAAGAGTGCAACGCATTAGGCGCCTGAAATAATGCACCGTATCGACCCGGGAATTTCACAACTATAGGTCAGTTACTTCATAACCTGCTCGTCGTAACCCGGATAATTTAATTTAAGCTTTTCAAAGCATTGAATTTTCAGATAATATCGACTGTTAGATTTGCAGCATCATCGAAAAATCATAAATTCTCAATATTTCTCAGAAACTTTGAAGAAAAACGCTTCCGCTCGAACCGAAAGCTTCAACAGCCGCAAGTACGGCCCAGTTAACATTGAATTGCTTACAAATAAAAAATGGCTGATGTCATTGACGAGCAAACAAAGAGATTTTAGGCGATAATAATTTAACACGGTGTTTATGAAGTATTATATAAGGGCCTTAGTATCAGCGTCGAGGCAACGGCCCATTCCTTTGCCTTAGAATACCGCCTGATATGAAAATTCGTCGTGAAGCGGTCCGCGGTGAGGGAGGAGGAGGCGGCGGGGACACTCGGGCTGAGGCCGGGGGGTGTGTGGAGGCTTTATTTGGGTCACCCCGGGCGTCATTCCCCGCGATCAATAGCGGAGCCGGCGCGCGCCGTTCGCCCTCTTGCTTGAGCCGCCGCGCCGCCGGTTACCTAACGCGTCTCGTGTACTGGTCCACCGACATTCATTTGTTTCATGAATTACTCTTCAACTTTTTAACTATTTGTACTAAAACTACATTACCAGTTAAATCAGTCTTAAATAGTTCCCAACCAATGATGTGAGCGCTTTGCGAAAAGTAGGCGACCCATCCCATCCGTTCTCGGGCAGGCGCAATGTCCGCTGTCTAGCTGTTATCTGGTACGAGTCTGCCAGCTATGTTACGTAAGAGTATTAAATATATCTCTTACCTATTTATAGATTTTTTTAATAACACATTCAAATGTTTTGATGTCGCTATAACAATTATAGTACAAAGAAATTAGACCAATCTGACCGATTATTTCTGGTTTGATCACTAAAAATCATGGAAATAAAAAGTATGGCTAGATATTAGATAAACCTTATTAGGTAGGCTATAAGGGCAACTAAAATAAACGCTGGGATATTCTCCAAAAAAAGGAAAATTGAGAACTTTCGAATTTAACGTACGCTAATAATCATATTTCAAAATTTACTGATCAATGTCTACGTGGAGAGAATCAGTCGTCAGCCTTAAATTTCGAATAGCTCGATATTTTAAAACTACGCTGAAGATAGGTCACAAAAAGTATTTTGAAAATACAAGACGTCGCTAGTTGCCTTGCACTCTGCGTTTATAATGAATCATTACATCACGAAAAACACAAAAATGTATCTCGTTTTTCGTTACATTTAATATTTCATGCCATCCGAAATAAATTTCATCATATTATTCAAATAGTGAAACATGATGTCTTCAAAAGATTTCCTCTGAAGTCTGTACATTAGCATTTAGGGCAGATGGAGTCTGCGCACTTTTTTCATTCAAGTTACAGAGCAATGACAAAGTTTATTTATTATTCGGGGTTTTCTAAGACAGAGCACAAAAAATAGGCTTATATTTTGATATGTGACTATTATATTTTCCAGGTCGTGTCTCTGTCATTACAGGTAATCAAAGTTTCTAATTATAGATTTTCTAAAATCCACAGCGGTGTAAACAATACATTGTTTTATTTTCACACTGCAAGATGTATCAAGATATTATAATTAACATTACTATTAAGTGGCTGGCAGTAGTTGGATGCGACGAGCTGAAGATCGAGCTCAGTGGCGTGCTATTGGAGAGGCCTATGTCCAG
>DWEC01000071.1:0-23037 GCA_018245735.1 Microceris miodesmiata
CGACATTCCGGATCCAATGAGCTATCGCACATAATTTTAAGAGCAGTATCTCTATTTTAGACCATTTTGAACTTATCAACTAGACTAGGTGTTGTGGTCTGTGGTCGTCACTTGCCGACCATCGACGCTAATCAGCATCGTCCAACCCTTCTACGAACGAGCGTGCAAGGCCGCGAAGTCCCTGAGATGGGCATGGGGTCCGCTGTCGGCGTGGTCGTACATACGCCTTGCCAATCGGGTCAATTTATTTATAAGGATTACTTTGACTCCCTGATAAGATACCTTTATGAGATGATAAACAAATTAATTATTGGAATTCGTTACCTGACAGGTGTAGTTTACTAGTCGTTATCAGTGGTTCCTGGAAATTACGTCATGAATGTTGTCCCGCTAGCTTGTATTAGTCGAAACACTGCGCCGCCGTGCATATGCCTTCGATGACTCATTTATTTTTATCGACAAGAGCTTGCGCCCGCGCAATATGCTCACCGCCCTAGCCGGCTCAACTTTTATGGCCCAAATTGCACGGAGAAAATAATTATGCTATACACAAGTTTACTGTTCAGGTATAAAAAAATAGAAGTGCCTAATACTTTTGCTCGCGGCTGTACATATTAGAATTGAAACAACTATCTTTTGGATTTGTTTAACCCACACTAAAGTCTCACTCTATGCTCAAACTGCAGACTGCCTTATACTGAAACAACATGACACAGCAGATATTGCCCCAACAATGAATAACGAAACGTTGCTGTATAGGAAAAACGATGAATACGAAGTATATTGTTAGGAATCATGGAGAATTTATAACAATGGAACATCAATCGAATTGTCGCAGAAACGATACTAGTAATGATCGATTCAAGCCGCAAAATAAGTGCATTTGACAACTTCTATTCGCGTAATTAAAGAACATTTGTTCACTTGCCCCCAAGTGTGTCACATACTAACCGTTGTTTGCTCGATGTAGATGGCATATGCGTCGCATACGCGAACAACGTCACGTGGAGAAGTTGAAACTACGGCAGAGGGACACGTGGTGCACGACGGTGACGGCGCCGTCCGTGTACACGATGTGGCCGCGCCCGCAGAGGGACGTCCGGTTCATTGAGATCACGGACACCCTGCCTATCACCGCTTTCGGGGAACCACTCCCCGATTTGATTAAAGCGTAAGTGACTTCTACTCTCTTCTTTTTTTTCTCAGAAGCGCTGTTTGCTTGTTGTACTTTATAGGCATATAGAAACAGATTTATAGAAATTCAGTAGCCTTAGAAAGACCTCATTATTTCTTTTTTTAACAATCACCATAATAATTATTTGCTTGTTTATTTAAGATACGTCAGTCCAAAGTCCAGTGTTGTGAACGACCAGCCCTCTCCCATTGTTAAAATAAGTAACCTAAAAGGATATAATAGACAAAGAAAACAGACAATATTATATAACATTTATGTTGTCAACATAACATTCAATTAATGTATTATTTATTTATTTTGTAGTAATTGATAGCGTAGCAGATTAGTTAGCACTAATTGAAGAGTAAAGTGTTAAATATCTCAGTTATATTTCTCTTCAGTCATACCTCTCACCATCTTTCTTGTAGTCTGATTGTTGTAACGATGTATTCTACAATAGAAGCTTTAACAAACCTTGAAATACGGTATTTTCAGTGAGTTCATTCATATGCTATTCGTTGATGTATTCTATGCATTTGCGGTTTTTTTGTATTAGTTCAGTTAAGTAAATTTACAAGATCCAATACAATCTAGCATATCTTAGACCTAGTCGATTCCCGGTCGAGTTCTTTGTCAGAACTCTTCAGATGTTTTGTAGTTGGTGAAACAAACAGTAACTGCTATAAACCTACTAGATTACAGAATTTTAATACTTTTGTTGTTTTGTTTTTATTCATTTATCCATTCCATCCATTCATTATTATTAATCCATTTGCATGTTATAATTACATGAATTTTATTTATAGTGTAGTATATGTTACTGTTATATTTGAAAGATAATGAACCGCTAATAATTGTCGACAGTTAATAATTTATAACGTTCCCCAAACGATAATTACAGAGACTTCGTGCTACCCTGGGTGCGGACGTCCAAGGCGTTGAAGAGATCAAAAAGATCAAAGACACTTCACTAGTATAAGGCCTACATGGTAGTCTATGTACTGATAGACGTACCTTACGATATAGGGGTTAGCTGATATATAATTTAGCCGTTATGATTTAGCAAGAGCTCATAGGTTATAGTAACAATTATATATGTATATATTTATTCATATATCAATGTTGTCCGTAAACTGGACTTTCCCACGAGGTCTTTAGTCTGTTCTAGGATATAATAGTTTAAAGGTTTGATAGTGTAGTGCAGTGTGTAGCGTGAATTGGGCAAGTCCTTGACATGTTAACTGTTCGATGTCCGATAGTGGACCGCGTGTCACAAGTTTGGTCCGATTGTCACGTGTTTGGCCCGAACGTCGTCATTGTGACATTAATTGGACCGTGACATCGCGAGCTTTAAATTAAAGCTCTCGGATGAATGTCATTGATATGTGAACTTGTTTCGGGGCAATTCTTGTCTTATAGCCAGGCAAGGATTGCCCCTTTACGGTTGTTAGAACATCCACCTGGTTGTTTGTAGATATGTATACTGATGGTTCTCAGCCAAGAGCGCTTCCACCGTCTTCCTTGTATGTATTGTTATATGATACATACATTAGTTAGTTACTTTAGTGTTCCGTGTTGGAATGTTTAAGCGCTGACGCGTTCTATATAGTTCGTTAGAACTAACTGCCTTACGTAGAAAAGCATTAGAAGGTAAAGTTTTAAATATTTTTTTTATAGACTGATTTACAGAGAAAAACTTTAATGAACTTAATATGAAAATAAAAATATATGAAATATATAGAAAATGGTAATGGAGTTTACACGACATGTTAAGATTTTGTAATTATATATGTTTATATATATATGTAATATATTTGTTGTTCCATACATATAGAGAGGCAAGATTGATTCGCCGTCGAATAACCTTCGCTGCAGACGTCATTGGTCGCATTGGTTTCTTAGTAAATATTCTCCAAGAGAAACTTTGTCTTACGTAGGCGATTGGAATGAAATCATTTTACACAAATTGGACTAATTAATTTTTTGATAAATTTTTAATGTTTAAATGTTGTACTGTGGGAAAGTCCAGTTATAAATATAGTTATTTATTCCTGGAGTTGTCAAATAGATATTTATATCTCAGTTATTTATAGAGCCGGATGTATTTACATCACAGCGTTAGTGTATCGACAAAGACGGCATTCAACGCTACGACGTAAACGACTCTATTGTTTGAGAAACACGGTGGAGTGGCTGAGGGGCTGTACACACGGCAATATCTTCGCTCACCCATCTTACATTATATAGTACACACGTTATCTACACTTACTTCGCACATTTATCACTGTATAAGCTTTCTTATCGATATAATAAACACACGAACACACATACGCACACATTGAAGCAGTGGACAAAATAATAGCACCTAAAGACGCCGTAAATACGCATCCACATTGCGTATCACAAATTTATATTAATAATAATATGCAGGTTAAAACGAATAGGGATTTTTTGTGATGCGCGAATTGTCGTCGTTATGAATACACCCTAAGCTTTTTAAATGTCTTAAGTGAGGGTCAGAGGAATACCGTGGTGCAGATGGGCTTAAACGTTAGTATGTTTTCTTTATAACATACTTACCGTGTCATGTAGTAAGCCGTGTTAAACCACAATTAAAATGAATCAACAAAAATTTAACTACTGGATAATTATTTCAATGTATTATTTGAGATACAAGAAGATAATATATATTTTACCACCTGAAAGTGATAGGTTATATATTGTCTTCTTCTCCCGTAAATATGCTAGAGGGCAAGTGGTGGGATGTAAGGTGTTTTAACTAGATATATATTTTTCAATCTTCTGATCGGTATCAACTGATGTCTTTGATTAGAACGTTTGAATCGTTTCGCGCCCATTCAAATAAATGTATTATAAAATTTTATAGAATCATCTTGAGCTCTCTAAATCTTAGTATAATTGAATTTGCCTCATATTTATATATATGTATATATATTTCTCGACGACTGTACATATAGTGTATTGCGCACGCAACGGAGAAACGAGGCGGTAATTGATACATTATACAGTATTGTTTTATTGGTACGTTGTATATGATGATATCTATACGTCTGTTGTAGTTGTTTCGTATAGAAGTTTATTATTTGTTTACAAATTTCTATCTGATTGGAAGACTGGAGCCTGCATATTGATTATCGTCGAAGTAACATATGAAGTTGGTACAGTCGTGATGTTAAGTGGTCAACGTGTTAAGTGTATATCGAAAAGTGATAATGTAACTGCTTCATGTGAACTTGTCAATACTTTACTTTCTAAATTGGATGTGTATCTGTTGAACATTGAGCGCATTTTAAGTGGCTCCTGCGGCTAGGGACTGTATGTATTCAGTACTTATTATTGGATCATTTAAGAACCCTTTTTTAAACCGATCTACAGTAGGTATTGGAACTATTCGCATTTTGAAGCAGGTCACACACTAGACGTTCGTTTTCGAATTGTACCGTTAATGTTTATGTATTACGTAATGAAATCTCGCTAACGTTTATGTATTACGTAATGAGAATTTTACTGTATAATTTTTTTATGATAAGTAACATTTCTGTTGTATTATTAGCAACACTTTAAATTTCAATAAAGTGTCTTATGGATAACAATTTTCATGATATAACAATAAATTAACAACTGTGATGTCATGTTAATAACTTACTGAAAAACCACTGCAGGCTGTAGTACAGGTGGTGGTATCTCAATATTTAATATTCAATATTCTTTTCGTGACGCTGCCCTTTTATGTTCGGCCAGCTATTGGCACAGAACTGTGGAACGGCATGCGAAACAAATATCAGCTCAGTGTGTGATCTGCGTTACAGCTAACGTTCCAAAATGTTGCTAGTGATTTATTGGTTCCTTTTTAAATAATTTCTAGTTTTCCAATTAGATTTTACCTCACCGCAGTCGATATCTGCGTACGTCTCTATTGTTATTTAGCTATTTTATCGTTTTATTTTTGTAACGTCCTTTAAACCAAAAAGTATAATTTAATTGTATGTTTGTATATAAGAGTTTTTTTTTCGCTTTATGTACGATAGTGTATTATTATTATTTGTCTTCAACCGACGTTAAGTGTGATAATTTACGATAGTATATTTAGGTAGTGCGTTCCGGATTGTGTCATTTATTTGGTCGTGTAATTTTAAAATATGATTTTGAGATTTGTTTTTATTTTGTAAGGGCAACGTTAGTTTTTGTGCGTTCAGTTTTAGTGACAGTTCGTGTAATGTGTTATTTTTATATAGGTTTGTTATTTGTGAGTATGATTTTACTGGGTGCACAGATTCGTTAAGACTCTTTTAATGTCGGACGATATGTGAGACAATTTTTTTCATTTGAATTTTTCAGGTTTAGCCTATACTCACGTCGTATAAGGTTACGAACTCAACGAAATAATAGATACAGTGTATAGATTAGTAGTTAACGTTTGCATTCCCGTCCAATGTCGGTTATGTTTTCCCGCGTCTAAAGTGCCGCAGAGCGCGAGTAGCAGCGATCATATTTCGACAATGTATGTACGATGCTAAGGGCTCAGATGTGAAATTATATGAGGTAACCCTAATAGAATGTAATTTTAGTGCGCGAACTCTACTACGAAATGTGACAATGTAAACAGGGTTATATTACGCGGAGTGTAGAGCGGTCATTACGGTTGTAATCTCCATTTTATCTTTATATAATTTAAACAAATTCTCCCGTCTCATAAATTTTGAATCTGGTCAAATTTAAATAAATTTAAGTTTCGAGTTTCGAGTTTAAAGATAACTTTAAGTTTCGTCGCGTTAAGCCGAATCACACGTAGACTGAATTTTTTATTGACTTTGTTATTAAATAAATAAAAAAAAAATATTTGCCAGTGTCCTCCATTGATTAAGTGAAATAAAATAAAAAAGCATCACAGTGAGCAAATACATAAAATTATTTATCACATTACGACTATGATATGCCGTGAAGTAAAATGGAATTAGTTATGTTGTAATCTTCGTCCAAGCTTTGGGACTAAAACTGTTTCCACGCCGCGTTTGTTACTTTCGAAGTCGTACGTAAAAATTGCCGGAATTTAATCATTCAGTTTTTGCAATGTCTCCGTTTACACAATGTTGAGCCATCATTGATTTGATTCTCGCTAGTCAATTGGAATAGTGTTTATTGTTCACAAACATTCCTGCAACACATATTTTTGTGTTATTGCGATAGTCTTGTATATACATACATACATATAGGCAAAAGTCGTCATGTATACGGTTACATCGACGTACGATATTCAGTTCGTTATCGCTTGAGTCGCTTTATTACGATGGATTATGGTCGTAATCGTACATTGTACTCACAGGACTGGTAGCACCATTTTACTTATATTTGAGCAAAATGTGTTATATACACATACCCGTATGTAAATGACTCCGGAGTGTTCTTAAAGTTTTTGTGGAAAGACAGCCATGTCGAGAATGCTTTAAAGCTCTTCTATTAATAATATGAACATGCCTTTCCTTGACTTGTTACGCACAATTGTTCCATCAATTCAGTCAATCAATTATTTAGAATATTATAATCTAATTGTCCTCTCTAACCGTCTCTACAAGGGTTTATTCTGCAGATTAGCCTCAGAAAAAATGTTTCATGAAGGATATACGAGTACTTCCACTTAAATAGACGATTATATTTTTAGTTCAATCAAGAAAAGAGTAATAAGTAGTTTCGGTCATCATTCCATCGTAATAAAGGTCATGTTTCCGTGTCACGTTCGTAAATATTCCGTTATCTACATTGTATATTTACATATATTCTCTTAGATAGATCGCTTTTCCATGTATTAATGTGTCTATAAACACTGCCATCTTTTTCTGGTGCATGTCGCTGCAATAGTGCACTTACAATACTGCATCGCCATATTTTTTGTCGTATTAATACTTTAAACATTCATACAAAGAACATATCCAATCACATATTTTTTTATTACTTTAGTGGACCTCGAATAAGCCTATTCAGATGTGCTGTAGAGATTTTTAATTTATATGTGTCTGGAAACAGAGATGCTAAAGGACATTCTACTCCTTGATTGGCTACCTCACACATAGAAATAGCGTCTTGCATTTATCTAACGAGCTATTTGCGCAAATGCTTGCTTTTAAAAGTTATTGATTACTTTGTAATAAGTCACACATAAAATAATACTTATTCCATTTGGCGATTACCTGGAATAATTACACCTAATTTGTAGGCCTAATATTGACGTAAAATAGAAATTAATCATAGCTTTATCATGGTTAATGTCAAAAATATATCAGAAAATTAGCGGATTATTTTCGGATAGTGTGAAATAACAAACATTATTGACTATGAAAATTGTACATGTTGAATTTTTCCTTCATGTTATCATACATTTTCTAATTCCGACATGCACCCGATAGTGCTGCTTACCGTAGCTAATATATCTCCACGTTATTATTATTATTATTCTGTATATATCATAGATATGTAGTTCCACTAGAATAGAATAGATCAATGTGAAAACGAGAAAATAAAAAAAATTTGGAGGGGTGCACGGGGTGGGGCGTTATACTTGACATTCTTACACTTTTACACAATAGATTTCACATAGCACATAACAAATGTCAAGATGTAAATATTAATAGAAAAAGAGTTGGTATTTTAAATCAATAATTCAGTAAATAAGCTAGTTTCGTAAAACTGTTCTTGAAAATAAAACGTACTGTACATAAAAAGATAAAACAATGGTCAAGTACCAATAGTATTTTCAATATATCTGTATATATATCAATGAAAATAATCGTTAAAAGTACGTAATGCGTTCCGTGGTAAACACGCTCGATGAAATACGTGTTTTAAAAGTAAAAATTATGCCAAAGCCAAATGTAGAAAAAAGCAAACGGTACGCTGAGGAATAAAAAAAAATTTCTTGACAATAACTGTAACTTGAAATATCACAGATTATAACACATTATTGAGCGGCTTAAACTAAACATTGAGAGTCCAACTGAAATACGACCGCATGAATGCTACAGCGAACAAACCATTCATTCTCAATCAAAAAAGCACTGGAACTAACGGATTCCTTTTAAATATGATGAACGAAAAATTCGACAAAACGTTCGTCGACATCACCAATTTCATATGTTTATGATTCTTTGTGAGGTCATTGTAATTTCGACCCTTAAAAATTCAGACCAGAAGTAATTGCACTCTCCGAGTTTATTATTTATATAGTTCGTTCGATTCTCTAAACTTAGATGTTTTATGATACCAACTGTTGTACACCTAGTGTTTCAAAGTTCGTGTAATAGTACCGTGTAATATATAATTATTAATCGTTAATATTCCTGGGCAACTATAGCTCTTTGCATTCCACCCAATCAGGTTTGAGGTGTTGTGGTCATGAACCGTACAATTTTTAATTTCGTATTGCTCATTATCATTCATATTTGTTCTCAACAATAATAATAATCATTCTAATTTAATAATTGATAATAAACATTCTAATTTGCGGAAATGTAACTTACGGTCACATTTTTTTTTTATTTACCGGAGCGATGAGTGAATGAATGAAAAGTGATTAGATTTAAAATACGAAAAGCTCATTTATCTTTCGAGCTTCGATTTCGATGTATAGATTTAAATTAAATTTGCCAATATAATTATAAGTGTGATGTTCCATTTATCAAAAGTATGTCTTTATATCGATAAGTCATTCGTGTATATACTTAGTCGCGTTATTTTTAAGCACTCGTTCGATAGTTCTTATAATTAAGTGTATTATGTACTATACATATTTTTTTTATTGTGTGAAACGTGAATCGTAATACAGTGTTATATATAGCGATTTTTGTAACTTGTTTTGTGAATCAGGGATCTTAATTATATTGCGTTGAATTGTTTTATTTATAAATATGTCGCGGTGTCGTCTGAACGTGTTGCCGTCGCTGCATAGAGGTACGTATTTATTTCTGTACGATTAAATTGTACATTCTAAAATAACAAACGCTTGATTTCTTTCACTCTAAAAAAAATCGGCTGTTCCAATGTTTTTTCTTCCAAATTTAACTTTCTTAACTTTCGAATTGTAAGTTTCGCGGTAACGGTTCAACGGCATGTTAGATATATATAGTATTACTACGTTTTAGTGCATTATTGTTGTTCAAACTATGAGGTTACTCGTAATTTTAAATGTAGGAGGGGTGGCGCCCGCGTCGCACGTTTCCGCCGTATTAGTAAAAAAATATGATAACATTTATGATGTAAAACTTTCGAATTGCAACCCCACTCTTAGAGTGAGTTAAAAGTAACATCACAGTTATTTATGTACTTATTGTGACGTAAATTTTGTATAAATATATAATACTATCGAATACTCCTGTCTTCTCTTGTATTAACGTGAGATTTTCTAATAAAATATTTTATGTGAATGTAGAGAATCTAGCGACACAGTGTTCGTCTTGTGACATTTGAGTATTCGATTTAATTAGGTGTTATAAATAATATAATAAATAATGTCGGTTGGTTTAGACGAGTGACTTCGGCGGAAGAATATAGTTATATCTGTGTGTATTTATATTGAAAGATAAAGGATAATAAAATATTTAGAACGGAGCTTACAATAATTGAACACTCTATTGTAAATCGTACGGTAAAATTATGAGAATATTAATGAAATAATGGTACTGAATTAAAATTTCGCCTGCTCCCCGTCACTCGTCTAGACCGGCGCGCCACTCAATAATGATCACTCGTCTATAATAATCACAAGATCTCATTAATTATATTAATATTGAAAAATGCAATGGGAGAATGTAGAGTGCTTCATTGTGTTTAAACATTGAATTTAATTGTTGAATACGTGACGACACGATAGACTGGATGGTATGTGATTGTGGTAGTATGTGTAAATGAATTGAGGTGAGAATGGGATTGTAGTTGATGACATCGGCCTGGTCTTGTCCGCGGGCGGCGGGCTCGTGTGGCGACTTGATCGTAATGTCAGACTGAGATAGAACATTAGTGGCGTGAAATGTTGAGATTTACTTACGGCGCGGTATATTTAACGCTAAATTCACCTGTCCCACGTGTCGTCACGTATATGAAAGGGTGTTTTTTTAGTAAAATTGTATATGCTTCAAATGGTATAATAGTATTGTTTGCATTTCGTTTTTCTTTTGTCTAAACTTTTTTATTTATTACACACACACACACAAAATAGTCGATACAACTGTGAATGTCGTTATGGTATTTAATTAGATACAATTTAAACAAGTTACATTTGTTGTAATTATATACGATTATTTGAATGATGAAATACAAGTGAATACTTAAAACGGTAGCTGAAATGTTTCTCCTCCATTTAAATGTTTCGATATATACATAGTTACGTATTGATGTGATACTTCAGTTTAAGATGTAAGTATAGAATAAAAGGTTCTTAGTTTCCAGAACTGATTTTGTTTTAATTTTTTTTTGTCTTCAATATATCTATTTATGTTGTTTATAACATCGTAGGTATCCGCGTGTCGTCACGTACTTATATGAAAGGTGTTTTTTTTTTCTAAAACTGTAATTTGCTTCAAATTATGTAATATTATTTGCATTTCGTTTTATTTTTTGTCTAAACTTATTTATCACAGATACAATAGTTACAATTATAAAAATATCTGTTGTGATGAATAATTCAAACATTACAATTTATTAAATCAAATTTTGAACTGAATTTAAATTATTATTATTTATATGATCAATTCCTTGTTACCTCATTTATAAGTGTTTCTCCATACATACATATCATTAAATTGGTTTGATTTTATCTCAAAACTTTGTTTATTTAAGCGTCAATTTTAAATAGTGTACTGTATTAAAGTATTGTGTACTGTACTAAATTCTTATTTGTTCACCGTGTAACAAGTTTATCTACCTAATATTTTCAAATGACATACATATATGCAATTGTGTATTATGTGTCTATGCGCAGATCACAAAGTGCGCGCAGCGTACGATCGCAGTTGGAACCTTTTAATTTAAAAATACGATTGATTTTTAAATTAAGGCGCTTTGCAATATCCGAGCAACTGAATCTGAATCAGCTGTAGCTGTTTCAGCAACAGCTGACTCAGCCCAGACTTTAACAATTTTAACTTGTTTATGTTAATTTTATCGTCTGCGCTTCATTATGTTACGACTATTATTAGCTCTTTGCTATTATTTAATAGTATAGTACCACACAAGGTTATGCGAATGCGTTATTTCTAAAGCACAAACCACTGTTAAATTGAACGAATGCAAAGCGAATTGGTTTCGTGTGCCACACTTGCGTGTTGTACGTTCTATGGTAGATGGTATACACAGTAACGCATGTGCGAATTTTGTTGTGGATATATTGATTTGTACAAGATATTCCGCACTTATAACTACATGATTTAGACTGCTCATAGCCTCATACACTTGCTTAATGCTTCTGCGAAATCAACACATCCTTAAAAGAATTCCATTTGATCATTATTAACTTGCCACGTTTTTATTTTTTAATGAATAAAGCTCTGCGTTTCGTTGTATATAAATAAAATCTGCGAAGGATCTTATATCTTTTATTTCATATTGATATTTTGACTATCTAGCGGTTTATCGTTTCTTATCTTTTCTTCATGTATCAGATCGATAATTTTTAAGTTATTTAAAAAGAAGCACCTTCGTTAAATTTTTCATCAACCATATTTTGAAAAGACCGATTAAAAAATGTGTTGATGTGTATAATATCGATCACGTAGATAATTCAGAGATATCTCAACCCTCGCACATTTAATGCCAGCCATTAATTATCAGTGCGACTTCGGATTATCATTTAGTAGGCACCGATTATGTACCAATTGTAAAAGCTTTTAAATTTGACTGACCAGGAAGTTTTTCCAGAAATGTAACGCTACAGCTCGACCGAGTAATATGCAGTATAAGCGAATGATTTGTCAAGGGCCTAAATAAAATCGTCATATTTATGTGCATATCTATCGTTTTCTTTTAAAACCCTGATTATCGACCATAATAAATTTAATAATGATGATAATTCTCAGTAGATGGCGTGACAAGCCATCTACCTAGAGGCATCTCAATTGTACGTTTAAAGCATGTAATGTAATAAACTTTAACATTTTTTGGTCACAGCTAACGCTGTAGTGTTGTTTTTGAAATAAAAGCTGTGTAGTCATCTGATGATTTTTATACAAATTTATCAAGAATTGAAACTAAGTATTACAGTAATTACGTCTGCACGTTATCGTTGACGAGTAGCGCCATCTAGTATCGAGTAGAAGACTAGCCTAGACTAGCGTAATGCTACTATGGGTCTTATCATGGCCGAGATATGTATGTAGTGTTCTGAACATTAGACTAAACGTGAAGTGTCTAGAGATTTCATTAAGTAAGTGGTTTTGATAAGTTGTATTTACAGCAATATTTACACAGAGATTACAATATAAACGTATGTACTCGTATTTCCCCAAACAGGTTTGTAGAGGAATTTAATAAACTCCCACGATCCCCCTGCGATTTTATACGTGTAACAATGGAGTAGAGGGTGACCCTATTGGCATAAACTGGGCACACAAGCGGAATTCAAGCTGTTACTAGAAACTTGGAGTCAGAAAGTACCAGGGAAATCAGGTCATTTAACTTAGGACCTTGCGATTATTTATTAACCGTGATTGCAACTAGCAAGATAGACAAACATATATGTATTTTTTATTTCTTACATCTAACTTAGAGACGTGGGGCCAAATTAAGGTTTGTATTTGTGTGCTTTTTCGTGTCGTTCATTATCCGTGACAAAATAAACTCTTGAAAGATACTTCTATAACTTTCTCAATAGTGATGCAGTCTGTTACCGTACTTGGCCAGTGTGGTAGAATATGGGTTCAATCGCTCTTGTTCTGAAAGTAGCTTCGTGCTAATCGACATGACTGTATTGGTTTGATTAACGCTTTTTAATTCTAATACATAGTTATTAATTTACGTAGCTTTATGTTGCCTGTTGTCTGAAATAGATTTGGCTTGTTTGAATAAATAAAAACATTGTATACGACATTACAACATTTATTAACATTTATCACATTTATGCACACAGATATTGAGACAGATAATTAAATATTTCGATATTTACACATTTTCAAATATATATGACCACATAGAACAATATGGTTACATTCTGTTGGGGAAAAAGGAGCGGAGTCAATGATTTGTTAAGAAATATTAAATATACTGACATTTGGAAGTAAAATAATTACCCTGTTACGTACGAATGTTGTACTTAATAAAGCTTTTGAATATTGGTAAATAAATTTTAATACGGGTCGGCAAAGTTTTTCTAATTCGGATAAATTGTTTAATATCGAAAGTTAAGTTATTAAGGGTCGAATTAAAAAGTAAATTAGGAACTTACTTAATCATGATTTTTTTGATCCAGATAGTTTCTTTAATATCGACGGTTGATTTATTATAGACTAATTCAACATAATTACAAAACAATAATTGTTACTTAAGAAGTTTTTTAGATTTTTCTGATTTGGATCGATAACAATCTGAAGAATGGCTACAGTTAACATTAAAGCTTTGAATTAAATCGTTTTGATGTTCAATCTTTCTAATAAAATATAGTATTTTGTACTCCGCTCCATATTTTGTATACATAGAAATTTGACAGTTAAATATTTTCACTACATAATAAAATTTAATATCCGTAAACCGTAATTTCGAGATCACTCCATAAAATATATCTTTAAACAAGATTTCCACTTTAATCTACGTATATTTGGATCCTTCATTTACATAGTATTCTTAAAGAGCATCAAAGAAAAACATCTATTAATGAAAAATAAATCTGAAAGTTACTTGGAAACATTTAGATTTACGAACAACACTTAAAACATTTTTCTATTTTATAATATATTTAAATAATCTTATAATAAATAGTATTTGAATATATTATTTAAGATTCTTGACGGATGTAAACCATCTTGAATTTCTCTGACGTAGGTAAACGATTGTTCTAACAGTCCGACTGTCTCACGTGTCTTTCAAAGCCAGGTTCGCTCGTGTGAGCTAGACGATGTCGGTTGTTTTTGTAAGAACTAACTACGCCGGACTTCACATGAAGTCACAGATCGAAAAGTTTTGTAAGACATGGCAACGAGCGTGACTCTTATCTCCCACTATATCCGTAATCGATTGCATAATAACATTTACTACAGTACACATATAATATTTTTTAAATTTCCATTACCTACACACTACTACGAGAAGTAAATCTTAAGAACTATCGAAGTAAAATTGGTAAGTAATATTAATGATTAAAACATTGTACTGTTGAAGGATATTAGACTCTGATGAATATAATATCACATATAGATTTTTTTATTTCTGTGTTCTACTGGCAAGAAGAGAAGCGAGAACAAGAAGCGAATCTTAAGAACTATTGGAGTAAAATTGATAGCTAACATTAGCAAATAAAATATTTTTCTGTTAAGCGTGATTGAAATCTTTGGTAAAGTTAATATTACACACATTATAAATAATTTTTTTTATTTTCATTTCCTACAGACATCTACAAGAAGCAAATCTTAAGAACTATTGAAGTAAAATTAATTATTAACATTAGTGAGTAATATATGTATTTGACTGTTAAATGTCAAACGTGACAAACTCTTTACTAATTTACTACATTGGCACTCGATGTTAACTGGTTCGTTATATTGAGAAAAACCGAGAGTCCCTCCAAGAATCTACATAATTCTATATTCACGTAACAGCGATATATTCGTCGCTACATGATATTTATAATCAGATGAGTGTGCGTTGGTATAATCGTATGGGCTTAGACCGGTAAGGACTAAGAGTCTGTATTGACTGTGAAATAATCCTGAAGAGACAACGATGGAAAGATCATTTGGTAACTGTTGTAGGATGGCTGAATAATCTATATTTCTCTTTCCTTGCTTCTATTTTTCCTCTTGAGGAAGCCTTAGTTGTCTTATAAGATTAATGAATTCCATACTGATAAGAGGCAATATCTGTGCCGACTTGATCCGATTCAACGAGCACGTTTCTCGGACGTGCGAAAATCGATTATTTTTAGTGCGAATACGATTATTTGAAAGCATAGTTATAATACGCCAAAACCAAAGTATCTCTAATAGCCATTTCTGGTTATTTGAAGCTGAATGATCATGGAGAGATTAAATCTGCAATCTATCCAGAAATCACTGAAGCACCTACTCCGAAAACCGCTAAAGCAGAGAATTCTCAGACTGGAAAGGGCATTAGGTAAATTAGCGATTGCGGTAAACAAAATGCCGGATCATAGCTCAGGGTCACGGTCAGGTTATGTATGTATGGTCGAGTATTTAATAATTACGTAAATATCCTGGACTATTTGGTTTTTAGCTAAAGTTTCTACGTTTCCTACTGTCTATTACCTAAAAGTCCCATGTTCATCTCTTAAGATATTTACATGAAGAGAGAACGATAGTTATACTATACCACAAGGAATAACTAAAACTAAAACTACTCTGCTTGTGCGTTTCCCAATCTCGTCGGCTTTAGATCTTTGTAATATTTACACATCTTATCAAGATCCTACATCGACTTCAACTATCTCCGCTTACAACACTAGATTTTATCCTATTCCTTTAAAACTAATGTTCACAACCACACAAGTGAGACTTCTTCCATCGCTACGCGCAACATTCACTCGATGACATAAGCAATGTATACATTTCATTAAAGGAAAACCGTGATGTCTAAATTAGTTACTGTTCATTTTAACGGAAATGATTATACGAGTATGTGCCTTAGCCTAAGATTAATTCTGAATTTTCTAAAAATAAGTATATATTTTTTTCTTTATCGTCAAATGACCGAAAGGAACTTGCCGTGCAAAGTGAAACTTTTCTTAAACATGTCCTAGTTATTTCCTAATCTTATCAATCTAATATGAATGTAAAAGAAACACGTCAGATTTGTAAGGCTAGAGAAATGCAATCTGTACTTTCCTGCCTCTTAAAAGATCTGGCGTGCTTCTAAAGTATCAATAATATATAATAATTATTAATAAAAGTAGACCCCTCCAAAAACAACACCCACTGTAAACACCAAGCGAATTTCCTTTACAATAGCAAACAGTTGGCCGGATATCTAAGATAAAAGGGGTAATCGAACTGTTTAGAGAAATACTAGCTTACTGCAAACGCAGATATGCGTAGAAACTGAGACAGCGTGGGCCAAGTAAACTAGGAAACCTCCTAAGACTGAAACCGTGTGCTTTGCATGAAATCAAGCGGATTGTTCGAAAGGGTAATAAAAGCAAGAAACAGTTTCACTAGTGATAGAATTAATTATAGCGAGGCCAGAAATTCGAACCCGGGATTAAGAATCGTAGCTTATAATGTTTGAAGACTCTGATTGTCGCCCATAATTCTAAATTGTAATATATAATTAAGTGCAGTTACTATTTACAGTGCTGGAAGGAAAGATATGAATATCTTTCTTTCCTTTAAACCCACAGGCTTACACTTTTCTTGATGGTACCGAATGGCATGAGGTTAGCAGCCAGCAAAAGGCTGCAAAAGTTGCCGTCCAAGTGTTCAGCATTGCACCGCCCGTGAGTCGAGTGACAAGGTACGAGTCTACGTGATGATAAACTAATAGTATACACTTTCTGTGAGAATAGAAGACCATCCAACGGGTGCTAAGTGAAATAAATGAGCCACTTATAAAAGTCAAAAATTGGTGGAGACTACGTGATGGTTGCAGAAAATATTATACGCTTTTTGTGAGAATAGAAGACCATCCGAAGGGTGCTAAGTGAAATAAATGAGCCATTTCTCATGAAACATAAAATTGGTGGAGACCGTGTCTATCAAACACAAAATTAGTATTCGAAAGCAAAGTGTGAGAGAACGAAAATGAAAGTACCTTGCCACAAAGTGTCGGGTTTAGTCGCCTCTTACGACACCCTTGTATCCCGACGTGGGATCGAGGTTAGTAGTATTCTTTCTCCGCCCCGATACGGATGAACTATATACAAATGTAGATGAGATGGGAATTCGTGATGATTAGTATGATATTCGTGATTTGTATGATACATTCGCTTCGAAATATTTGTTGTTTCTTTTGGGGGTATCTTGGTTAAAATTAAAAATCCTCTCCTACTGCAGAACGATCGATGATCGACGATCCTATCACCTACTACTTCCAATCTGCCTTCAAAGGAAACAGTGCCAGTGGAATAAAGTGCCAGTTCGTTCGGTATACACTAACATACTATGACAATGACAAGTATTTAGACAACAACAAAGATGAGACACATAAATTTTTTTATTGGTTTTCTTGGTTTTTAATTTTTTATTTCATTTTCGCTTTGTTATATTATATTGGATTAATTTATACTAAAAGCACATACATATGAAGATAATATTTAAAATATTAACTCTACAAATCTAGGATCATCATACATAATGCTATCCTTGATATAACAAACGGCGTGATTTCCAATCTCCGAAGCATCTCGCAATAAGGACAGTAACAAAGACGAAGAAACTTCTAGAAGACGTTCTCAAATACCACACTATATTGTTCATTCTGACAACTTCACTGACAGTTCTATACGTCCAACGCATCTTCAGTTGAAGAAACGTTCCAAATACAATAGTTTGGTAATATTTCACTATTCACATCTTAATGTCCATGTGTGCGAAATATATGCCAAGTGTATTTTCCTACTCACGATACAATGGTATAGGAACCAAAGTGTTTTACAAAAATATCGAAGCTGTTTGAAACATACAACTGCATTCACGAGTATTGAAAAGTGATAACGTGCAGGGTATCTGCGGCTCACTAAGATTCTTGCTGTAGTTCTTGCGCCTAACCACATAATGCAGTAATATACTCTAACACTCACTAATCCTCAGATCCGTCAAATGTAGCATTCGGCGAGGATAAAACGTGCACTACTGTCGAAGTCAATGAGTTACATACGAGTAATACAGAAACTAGAAGCACAGTTTAAAATCCACAAATTCACTTGCATACGAATGTTTGTATGTACATCAATTGTCTGTTATCTTATACTGTGCATCTACATAGCTGTGTCGCAACTACCACATCACTGCGTCATTTTTCGTACACGGCACTGTATCGTTCGTTGCACTTACTTTCGAGATGCGTGAGAAGACTGTGGTTCCTTGGTTTGCACATCGGTTATCATAATCGTGGGTATCGGCGCTGGCAGCGTTGGAGCAGGCGTTGTCAAAGTTACGGAGCTGGTTGTTGTCACCGGTGTTGGTGGCTCCTCGGGTATTATGTCAAGTTGAATGGGAGACACGGCCCGGCTGAAAACACAAAAATGTCTTACTACATTTGACACAGACAAAAACTGTGTGAAGTGGTTCAACGATAAAAGTAGCCAATTATTACATTTGACACTATTTTGAATATAAAGTTATACGTTTAATATCTTTGATGTTATGAACATAAAACTCCATTTTTTTTTTAAATTAAAACTGCTTGTTTTATATAATATATGTATTTACTGTGAATGTGTTTTCTATGTGAAATATTTGTAATTCGTTCGTTGATTAATGTTTGTGTGTGTCAAAAATTAAATTTGACATTACCTAACCCAAAAAGCTCGTAAGCAAAAATATTCCTACAGAATAAAAAAACGAATAAATAAACAGATTACGGGCATAAACCCCCTTTTGGGGAGGCCTATGTTCAGCACTTGACTGGGATAGGCTGAAGATGATACGGATGAAAATAATACAACGAGTTTCACACGCAAAGTACTTACTGGTGTAATTACTTCATTGCACTAGTCCTTGCTACAACGATACACTACACTACGCTACACTCGTGTGTGTGTATCGTCTTTCTGTCAAATTATTTTCTGATTTCACGTCCCGCATTGTTAAAGATCGTTCATTTTAAAACTTATATATGTACATAATTATATGTACAGTATAGATGTATATATGCATATATACAGTACATAACCTAGCAATAGGACTACTAATGCACCAAACAAATGGCAATGATGCCGCGCAGTAAGTACTTTGCAACGACCTCCTATCTACATTTCCTATATGACGAATACAACTTATATTCATAAGCTTATAATCTAGTTAAGTCTAATTCTAACAAATTCTTAATCATTAAATAATCGGCAGTGACAAGTACAAACATCAAAATATTCCTGTACCAAAAGACAAAGGCAAACATTTTGTATCACGTACAGAAAAATGATAAAATTCACCAAAAAAACCTCATCTGCAATTAAATCAGAACGAAACGACATATTTTATCCAATCTCATAAGTACCGGTAAATTTAGCGTCCCAATTTAACAAACAATTTAAGAAATATAGCGCTCATTTTTGTCGATAGGTAATACTTGATTATCGCGAAGGAAGATTAAAAGTGTAAACGTTTAGATAACAAACACGGCGCGGAGTAATAAACTAAATTATTTTGACTGTTTATTCGTTACACTTATACATTTATTTATTTGCACTCTAATTTTACCGGTGGGAGCGTAATAATAACGAATGTCTCATTACCTGCTCCACGTGGTCCTTGTAGAGATCTAGGACAATAAACAGCACCTGCTTCGCCGATGGCACACGCAGCTACAACGGGTAAAAACACCTTAATGCGTCCATTAGGGTGAATGATACGAGACGCTAGCAATGACTACTGATTTGCAGATGATTTAAGTGATACAAATTACCAAAAGTATTCAACACGAGCGTGCGTGAGGGAAGAGATAAATGGATGAGGAAGAAGCACGTCAGGTCTGTTGGAATAGAGGAAATCCGGCGCTACGATTTTATAGTAAATGACAAATGTGAAACTTGCCAAATGCCTTTCGAATATGACCATGTTGTGATTATGCAGGCTGTATCACGCATGGTGAAGAAGAGAAAACTGAAGGAAGTATAACAAAAAGCTTAAACAAAATAAAATGCTTTATTGAAGAACAATAAAAACTCGTTGACGAAATTTAGACAATATTTGAAATTAACGTCATTAATATAAACATTGAAACTTCATAAGATTACCGCTGGTGGAACGCCTTATACCTGACTTTTAGTATTTTTCTTTTAATTTGAATTTTATTGTCAATTTCTGCACTTTATACTCTTTACTGTATCGTACATTCTAGAAGGACATAGGATAGTAATAAATGCGTTTGTTACTATATATTATGGGTCCCACTAGAGTATTCGATTTATGTTATGTATTTATTTAGATAATGATTATATTATTAAGTAATTATGATAAGAAACAATAATAGGATTTTTTTTTCATTAAAATGTTTTGCTTTATCGATACACTAAAAACAAGCTAATGTACGAGAAGCTTGAACTGAAAGAGACGCATGAACTAATAACATAGTGGACTACAGAGCGATGACAATGGGCAATGTATTGACAGTTATGTGATAATGCTCATGATATGCATATGTGGTGTCGGTGAGCGTGGATAAATGATTAAATATTAGCGTTTCCCTGAAACTGATCACAAATTAGTATTAACTGTCATTTTAAATTACCGTTTATGGAAAGCGTTATTACTGTACCTCAACCCGTTTTTATATCATAAACATCGGAAACCACAGTTATATATGACTTTTTACCCGCTGAGAAGAAAATTAATTACAAAAATAAAAACCAGTTTTCTAATTATCGTTTAGTAGACCTTTTTCATCGAAATAAAAGTCAAGGCAAGATTATGACGCCGCTATTTTTTCACTATTATGTTTCTATTTCACATTTTTTTCAAAAATGTCATTAAAAGAGTCCTGGTCCGACAGTAAATTGTAGACAAACAATTTGCAATTCTAAATGTTCATTGACATTTATTTAGTAAATAATATAAGATTTTAAGATGAAAAGTATGTATTTTTTATCGGTTTTCAGCAATTACGCTTCCCACTAAAATAATTAATACAAAAATAATTTTACATAAAATATATGTAAAGGAATTCTAATATTAATTGCTCATAACATTACAGATAACAAATAGATAGGTACATAATAATAATACTTATGTCGTAAATATTATGTACTCCGTCAATTAAGTTATTTCTTCAATGACAGATAAATATGTAGGTAATTGATTTTAGAGTGTTATCACACATGTAATTTTTCTCTGTAATAATTTTTTATACAAGAATTTGACAATACAGAGTATGATTTAAATTTCTTATTAACTACGTAGTAGATATTATGTTCTGTATTTTTGTGCAGTTTTATTTACATTTTATTATTTTTAATATTAAAGGGAATTACTATTTATATTATCGTTTTAATATAACAACGGTTGGAAACTAAATATATTTTTTTATTTTTCTGTTTACAGTTTATAAATAGCTTACATACGTGTGAAGTTGAAATGTAATTTTTAGTAAAATAAAATGTGATTCGCGTGCTGACGTCATCTAGAAAATAAGGTTATGTATTGAGAATGCGTGGCCAATCTCAAACCGATAATTATATCAGTTACAACTACGCATCGCATTTAGCAGAGTCTGCTTATTTAAAGAACTGTCTAAGTATGAATTGACTTTACATTTGAGAATGGCTCGTTCGAATATTTCATTGGACTCAAAAATTACGTGTTAGAATGCCGTCGTCCAGTTACGTCAGGTGTTAACGTTGTCTCAATTCAATATTATTTTCAAGCTTTTAATTTGTTTTGTTCTTTTAATATTTTGTTAATTATAAATATATAGGTCCTTCGCGTACGAGAACTATACAAAAAATGTATAATTTTTTTATGTTGTATTCTAGCCTCGATATTGAATTTTTTTGATAACAGTCGTTAGCACCGTTAAGAAGCATGCAAACGGGCTATAAATATGTACCTCGCTGAAAGTTTTTCTACGAATTATATATCAGTGATATAGCCCCAACCCTCATGCGTAGCTTGGGGATTATGGGCAAATCACTTCAGGGGAGGCCCATGTCCAGCAGTGGACTTAGCCTGATGATGAAGATGAGGATGAATTTTGTGTGACGTATTCTTTAGCAGAATAGCTGTATGCTGCAGAGTTTATACCGACAAAATTTATCGTTTAGCAATTCAGTTAATATGTGTGACATAACTCGAAGTTAATGAACCAAAGAAAGATGTTAAAAGCCAAATGACGAAAACTGTGGCTGTTGATGTTTCTACCGTATTTATTGCGATGTGCAATTAGGAAAACATAGAAAGGAAAATATGAGAGTGGAGGGTTTTTTCCCTATTGTCTAATGGCTTGTACAACTTCACCGGGTTTTAGTGGCGACTCCAAATGGCTCCCCCTGAATTAAAGAGAGTGGGGTAGGAGTGAAGTCCAGTACGGGCTGGATCTCCGGCTCCACCTGGCGAGGAAGGGAATAGGGGCTGTGCAACCAATACATGGGCGTCTCTTGTGAAACTCGGACGTAGGCACGGATCCACATGGTGTATACTTATCGAAGAGCGGCGGTACTGAGACGGCCAAACCTGCGGGGACGCGGCACGTCTACCGTGTGGAACGCGATGTCTTAGTCCTCGCCAGTACCTATTTGCCAGTGTTGTATCGTTGTCATTGTATTGTTCAAGGTCTATTACGTGCCTCGGTCTCGCGAAGGGAGCTTTTGCACCGGCTGGACGGCGACACTACAAGACAGTGTTCCTAATGAGTTTATTTGGGTGGAAGTCAGCCTTGTCGAAGTAGAAGGCTTGCTTCTTCAAGAAATGGGCTATTGTATCTAAATGAAAGTCCCTATGGAGATCTACATTACGCAGGTACCAGGGTGCCCCGGGTGCTCTGCA